>MU223463.1:2049071-2077944 GCA_018584345.1 Thuja plicata
GGCTACATTGTGCATTTTGGCCTAAAAGGTGTTGAAACTGAAAAGTGTTGTTTGGAACATGTCATATATGCTAAAAAAAACCTATTGAAGCCTTGAAACCTCTTAGAGTTGACTATTTGTGAATTTTGCATATCAGGACCTAGAAGGGTCACTTGGAACACTTCTTCACTTTTGGTCATTTTGGGTTGTTTCATGGTTCACCACCCTGATCTCTGCATCAACAGGTGATTTTTTTGATTGTATGGTAGCTATGCTTTTTAAATCATTGTTTTAATATTTTGTGTTTCCACCAATGCCAAAGAGGGAGATTGTTGGAAAGTGACAATGAAAGAAATTATTATTTTCTCTTTGATGTCAAACCTTAACTGGTGAGACTATTGTTATCTATTTGACTACCATATCTATTGATTGATGAAGAAGATTTAACAAGAAAACCAAGTGAATGGTTGAATTAAGGAAAATAAAATGGTAGTTGATTAGTTGGCACTCTGGCAAAGTAATTAGTTGTTTATATTTCAGAGATAGTTTTTTTGGCTGTTTTGTGCCGAGCAAGTCTGACTTGTGCTGAGCAAGTTTGTTTAGTGCTGAGCACTAGTAAAATTGCTGAGTGGAAACAATGATTGCCGAGAAGATCACATATATTGGCCGAATTGCAGTATTTGGATTAATGATGAGATTTGAGATCTCTGGCTGACTTAGTTAATTTTATTGGGATATGTAAAGTTAATTAAAGATTGATCCATGTTATTTAATGTATGGATAACCGTAATTAATGCATGGATTAAATATTTAATTAGAGACTACTTTGGAGAAGTAAATGTAATTTAATGATGGAATGATTCGTTGGATCTGACCTAACCTAAGATCTATGATCTTGATTAAGTCTTGACTTGTCATTTTTGTTGAAGATTTCTTTCTTGTGCTTGTCTCCTCTTCTCATCTAACTCTGCTAACTTCCTCAATCGGTCCTCCATAAATTTTATGTCTTCAAGCTCTTCTTCTTGAATGAATCTATAAACTGGCAATAGATTATTTAATGGTAAACTTGCTTTTTTCCATAAACCAGCTCATAGGGAGTGAAACCTGTCGATCTTTTTATTGTCACCCCATCTACCCACAAAGCCAAGCTTAATTTTGAATCCCATACTTTCTTATTGTTGCTCAACATTCTCCTAATGATCTTTATTATATTTTTATTGCTTGTTTCTTCTTGACAATTCCCTTGTGGATGGTATGGGGAAGAGTATGATAAGTTGATACCATAGTTATTGCAAAATTTTAAAAATTCCTTAGACCTAAAACACATACCATTATCGCAAAGGATCTTGCAAGGTACTCCAAATCTAGTAAGTATGTTCTCTGTCATAAACTTAATGACTACCTTACTTGTAGCTTGTCTTGTAGGTATAGCCTGAACCCATTTTGTAAAATAATTAGTTACCACTAATATCCATTTATGACCTCCACTTGAAGCATCTGAAATCTCTCAAATAAAGTCTCTTCCCCATATTTTAAAAGGCTCTTCAGTTTGTAAAGGAATAAGGGTAATGCACCATTTTATTTCAAGTTTTCTGAGAACTTTTGACAAGATTCACTTTTCTTAACATATTTATAACAATCCTTGAATACATGAGGCCAATAATACCCTACTTGCAATATCTTATGGGCTATTGTCTTAGCCAAAAAGTGACCACCACATACCTCATCATGTAACTCTTTTATAACTGACTTGGCCTAACAGATATCTAGAAAAACAAAAGGATACCATCATTGTTTTAATAATACAGATCTCCTCGACTCAGTACATACCTTGATGCTTATAATTTTATAGTTATTTTGTGATTATCACTAAAATTTCTTGACATTTCACATGCTTTAAGAAGTAAACTATGTTTGTGTACCATGGAGAACATTCGATGCAAGTTCCTGAGTTCTCCAAATTTACTTGGTTTATTTGGGTTGCATCCAAATTTGTTTTTGCCATGAGTTTAACCAACCCTTGACCTCTTACTAAATTAGTGATTTGTATTTCAATATCAAACTCTTGAACTTGATAAATCCATCTGCATCTTCTACCTGTGACTTCTGATTCCCTCAATATGTCTTTAGTCGCTACATTAGGTATGTATGCCACAATCTTAGCTCCAACTAGATAAGGCCTGAATGAATTTACTTCTTTTACTAAAGCATAAGATTTTTTCTCATGTATATCATAGTTTAACTCAGAAGCTTGTAAATTCTTACCAAAGAAGGCTATTAGTTACTCATACCCTTCCTCAATTTTATGCAACAGGACAGCCACAATGGTGTAGAAGGAAGAAAAAGAGAATAATTGAAATAGTTTTGAGAAATCAGGGGATCTCAAAACCAAATATTCCTTGATTTCCTTTTTAATATTAGCAAAAGCCTCAAAGGCCTTATTTGTCCATTTTAGAACTGCGTTCTTTTTTAGCATCTTGGCAATAGGTTTAACAATTTCTAAAAAAATTGAGACAAACCTTCTCACAAAGTTGATTTTTCCAAAGAAGGATTGAATCCCCTTAACATTTTTAGGAATTTGGATCTTATCAATTGCTTCAATCCTTTCTAGATCTATCTTCACTCTATCTCTAGATACGATATGTCCAAGAATTTTACCTTAAGCTACCCCAAAATGGCATTTCTTTGGGTTTAAGGATATCCCATACTCAAGGGCTCTTTTGAATATTTCTTCTAAATGTTTGCAATGGTCTTATGCCCTTTTGGAATAAGCTGTGATGTCATATTGATATATTTCCATAATAAAATCAATGAAATCCTCAAAAGCCACATCCATGACCCTTTGAAATGTAGCCCTGACATTTGTAAGTCCAAGTGGAATCCTTGCATAAATGTATGTACCCCATAGTGTGGTGAATGCCATTTTGTATTGTTCTCCCTCTTTAAAATTCACTTGATTGTACCCAGAGAACCTATCCATTATGGTTAACAACTCATTACCAGTGATTTTCTGTATTAATGCTTCCATTTTAGGTAATGCCTAATTATCTTTTGATGAAGATATGTTTAAGTTCCTGAAATATACACAAAGTCTGATATCTCCATTTTTCTTCCTAACAAGTTCTAGATTTGAAAACCAAGTAGATTCCTTAATTGGATTTATGATGTCGGCATCTCTCATCTTTATTAGTTCCTCCTTCTTCTGAGGAGCCAAAGTTGGATTTATGGGTCTTTGCCTTTGTCTAAAGGGCTTTGCATCTGGTTCTAGGGGTATCTCATCTTGGAACAAGTCCTCCCTATATGCTTTGAGGTCATCATAAGACCAATCAAATACATGTCTATACTTTCTAAGAAGGCCAATAATTTTTTATCTGGTTTTCGGAGTTAGTTTCTTACCAATAAGAACTTCTTTGGGAGTATGTTCATTTCCTAGATTTATCTTTTCTACTTCTTCTACAAGAGTTTGTTATGTCTTGATTTCATTCTTAGAGTATTTATTATCAAACATTCTTTCTAATGTCAAAAACCCCTTTGGGATTTTATTAGTCTTAATCTGAATCACCTCTTTCCCAAATAATGTTTCTTTACCTTCAACTGTTTCAACATAAGCATTAAAATCAATGGATTGATCTTCATACCTTTCTTCACATTCAAGGAATTTTATGATATCTCTATCATCTTCAAAAAATTGCCAATTTTGAATGTTATCAGACACTGTTGGTCTTGAATTGCTCTTAACCTTTATAATATCTTCCTTTATAACATCTTCACAAGGAATATTGTTATGCCTAACTGCTAGGTTAGTCATAAAACCAGCAAGAATATTTTGAGACCTATCATCCAAGTTACTAAAAAGGGATCAAAACATTCTATGGAATCCTAAAATTCATTCTTGTATCTTTTAAGATTTTGATTTTTGGTAAAAAAATTATCCCTAACTTGAGATACAACTAATTTAGAATCCCCATAAATAGAAATAAGTTTAATACCATGCTTTCTTGCTATTTTAAGGCCTAGTAAGATTGCTTTGTATTCTGTAGTATTGTTAGTACAATCAAAAGCCAATAAAAATGATTTTTTAAAAGATTTCCCATTTGGGGATACAAATATTACACCTTCTCCATTACCACTTTTGCTACATGATCCATCAACAAACATTTTCCAAATGCAAGTACTAGTTTCTTTAGCATGTAACTTAATAGGATTAGTATTTTCAACAATATTTTTACTAATACTTACTTGGAAATTCTCTATATCTGTGTGGCAAAAGTATGTAACACGACTTGGATCAACTTCTTTGATGATATAAGTAGATCTTGTTTCCCTATCAATCCTCATAATCCTGTCAATAACTAGACATTACCACCTACCAAATTAGACCATTGTCTAGATAATAACATTCCATAAATAGGTGATACTTCTACAATAGTGATATCAATATTATAAGACTTTTTAGGACAAGAAGGAATATCAAATTCAACTTTTTTCATTATTCCAATAACTGGGATAGATCTATTATACATGGCATAGTAGTTGCCATAAGTGGTATCTACATTCATCCCTAATTCTTTCATAACTCCATGAGGCATAATATTAACTGCTGCTCCAGATTCTAACATACAATTTCTTACTAGTTTATTTTTTATTAACAAAGTAAAAAATAAAGGGTCTACTTTAGTAGTATCCTCATTAATAAATTTTCCTAGATAAATAACTAATAACTCTTCATTATCCTTTTGTTCTTTGGAATCCCTTTTAACAACATTAATTATTATTTTGAGCCTTTCCTTCCTGCAAGTAGTTAATTTCATCATTTCCATTAGAGGGATAGAAAGCTTTACCTGAGATAATGCTTGAGACATAACCGAAGCACAATTAGAATTTTTCTTTCCATTACTTTCCTTTTCCATTAGTTTTCTTATCTTTAGTGTTCGATCAACTTTCCTTTTAGGAGCCTCCATTTTTCCATTCCTAACATTGCTATTTTTGTTTGAAACTTTCAACATTTCTACCACTTGTTCATGGTCTGAGTTTATAGCTCTATTCCTCAAATGATAGTTTCTATGAACATTTTCCAATGCTGTCATAGTATATGCTTCTCTTTCCTCTCTAGTTGACCTTCTTATTTCTGGATTCTCATCATTATCTGAAAATATTTGCTGCTCTTGATAATATCCCAACTTCCTATGATCATCATTTTTTATATAATCTTCTTCAGAATCATCACTATCTTCTACCCAAAATGGGTTGGATGACATTGCATTTATCATGGGTTGATACTCATCTCTTTGATTATCTTCTAAAATTTTGTCAGCTAGTAAATACCCCTCCTCTGAATGTTGTAATATGCATACATCACACTAGAGTTCACCTTATATGATGAGATTATTCCTCTTAAGTGGGTCAGGGGTTTCCATCTACTTTTTCAAAGGTTTTCCATCCTTCCAATCAGTATGATAAGGCATGTCTTGCAACATGTATCGATCATTTTTGTTGAAATTTTTTTCATTTTTCTTTACCTGAACATGACCCTTATTTAGTTGTAAGTTTTTTACCATCCCCCATATTTCATTTATTTTGTCGTTATCGTAATTCTATCTTGGAACTGCGGGATTGAAAAGTTTAGGGTCACTCCTCTTATCTGTTCTCCCAGCAACTATCCTATTGTTTTCAATAATAAATGCAGTTTTAAATGTGTGTTGTAATATTGTCGAATTACGAGACCTTATTTAAAAGTTTGTCTTAACATCAAAAGTTGCTATGTAGAAAGATATTAAAAATGGATCCAGAGGGTGAATATATTTAGGAATATTATTTAACACTTTGTTAAACCTTTTGTTGAAATCCTTCACTATCTCATTTACATTGTTTTTTATACTACTTAACTCATGAGATGCATAAGTTGGATCTCTATGTTCTGCAAATTCTTCTAAAACCTGATCAACAAAATCATTCCAACTATTGATTGAATTATCCAGCAAGTTTTTGTACCATTCCTTTGCACTGCCTCTCAGGAATTGCACAAAAAAGTTTCATAGCTATATCCTCAAAATTATTTTCAAAATCCCTAATTATATTTTTTTAATTCAATCACATGTTGTTCTACTGATTTAACTTCATCACCATTAAACTTGGGAATGACAGACTTTAATTTATTATGTATCAGATTAGGAGAGCATATAATATTATCAAAATCCAACTGCCTATATCTTTCATTAACCATTGGGAGTCTGACATTTCTCAATTTGTAACTTGAACATTGTTTTGAAAAAAATTATTTTGAAACATAGGGTTACCTCTTTGATTTTGACCTCCTTGACTTCCACATTGGCCGGTGTGAACTTGATGATTATAATGTCCATGATTCTGGTTCTAATGCCGCATATTTTGCTAGCCTTGTGCATTATGTTGTTGTATAAAATTTACACTACTGCCATTAAAATGAGAATTCCTATTCTGTACATCATGATGTCTACACTCATTATTAGATATTTCATAATCTATAGCATTTTAATCATAGGTATTGTAATATTTATGTGGATCAAAATTTTGATTATCTCTGTGCGCATGTTCAGACACTTTATAACTCAAGTTATTCTAATTATACATATTACACATATCCTATTTATTAAAATACTTTAACCTATTTTGATTACATATATTATGTGTATCCATATGTTTAAAATTTTCTAGGTCAACACGCACTTATCCATTTTTTATTATCTTGCATATGTATTTTATTGTGCATATTAAAATATTCTATCTCATTTATACCTTGCACATGATGGTGATTTTGAATAGTGTCATCATCTCAGTTATATACACTTTGGATATGGCTACTAGGAAACTGTGTATGGTTCTGCATCAGTTTACTTCTACGATGTTGCACAAATATCGCATGGTGCTGAGAGGTATTGTTATAATCATGCATGTGATCTTTTGTTTCATTCATGTCTCGTGGCATAAAAACTCTATGTGGCTGTATATGATTTCCATTTTGGCACTGCACATGGTCTTTGTTATGCTGCTAATTATTATTGTGTGAGCAATATGCATCTCTATATTGCGCATTTTTATCATCCCTCCAATAACTAATGTTCCAGCCATGTGACACATCAACTAGCTATGAATGATAACTATCTTTACATTGTGTGACATATATGGAAGGCTGTGAAAACTCTTTGTATTGATCGAATTGATTTTCACTGCTATATTGCTATGTAGTTTTAGCAATTTGGTGATGCTTTGTTTGTTGTACGTGGCCATTACATCTGTGGTTGTATGCTCCTCTTGGATGGTCTCCCATATCTCTAGGCTAATCACACCTATCCACATAAGGTGGCACTTGCAGATAATCCTATCCACCAATATCATGTTTGACTTTCAGGGGTCCTACACAATGCTGTGCCAAGTATCGAGGGTGCTGCACATGCACGTTATTTCCCTGGGTGAAATTCATACAATCAATCTCTCCACACTCATTTTTGTTGTCATGTATATAATTATACAAATAATGTCTATTATATTTGACTAAAACATTATTACTTCCATTATGTGCACCATTCTTATACTTCTTTGGCTGGTGAGAAAATGATATTTCATTATTACCTTGCTTGCGCATATCATCAAACCTATTTTTGTATTGGCCATGGGTATCATCATTCAAAAAACTGCGTGTATCCTTATATTGTGCATGGCTATGTTTTTCATAATGCACATTATTATTTCACAAGCAATGTGTATTATTGTTGTAAGATCTAAGATGTGACATCTTCTAAAATGTAAGACATATAAAATTTGTAGAGGAAGAAAATTTCGTTAATTATTATTTATTTATTGATTAAGTTTGAGATGTGTTGTATGTCCTTAACCATTACATTTAATTATAATTTATTTATTTTAACGTGATTAATCATATAGGGGGAAGGAAGATAAGATGTTCCTCTTTTATCCCCAAATGCACAAATGAAAGATCCAAGTTGATTAACCCAAAAGAAGGATGAATACACAAATGAATCAACCATTTGGAAATGAGAGAAAGGAAGAAGATCTAAAATTTTGTTTTATAATTAAGGAGATATGATATATTGTAGTAATTGAAAAGGAAGAGAAGTACCAACCTTAAAGAATTACAGATATGAAGAATGCTTCTTTCTAAGGTTTGTACTCTATTTCTGGAAAATATAAAGTATAACCCGAAATAAAAACATAGAGAAAAACAAACCCAAAAATCTTTTTCTGATCCGACACAGTCTTGTGAAAATGGTTGAATTTGACCCACAAATATCACCACTGACCCAATAATCTTGACTCTCACCTGTGCTACCTTGACAGAAAATCTATTTTCAGATCCTGATAGTTCGCTAAAAAGGGTATCTAGATCTGAGTTCAAATCTATAGTCCCAAATTTGTATCTTCAAGAAAAAGAGATTTTTTTTTAGGGGGGAGGGGTTTTCCTTGGTCAAACCCCTGTTTTGGAATTAACCTCAAAATATAATTGAAATTGCATAAGTAAAAAAAAGTAAATGCATAAATTCACCTTTCTTGTAAAAGTCCTTGTGGAGGATTTAAATCCGTGGATGCACGAGTATGTATGCACCAAATAGATCTAGAATGTAGAAGGTAGGATGTCTTCAATCAATTTCTTGTAGCTCTCCAAAACCAAATCTTGAATGGGTTCTATAATAGGAAGAGGCTTGGAAGAAGGTGGATGGAGAGATCACCAAAAAGGGCACTATGTAGCTTGAATCCTTCAATGGGCTCCAATGGATCTCCTTGATGAAAATGAATTCTTGAGGATGGATAGATTCTTGCTTCAAATATTTCTCCTTAGCTTGCTTGAACTTCACGTAATAATTCTTCTCAATTTCTCAATGATGCTTAGGCTTGGATAGAGGACTTAGAAAAAATGAGAGGATACAAACTTACTTTTATATGAAATTAGGGAATAATATTCTAAGGAGGCCAAAATAGGAGAATTAAATTCACATTAAAGTATTTACTCCTAGGAGAGGACCTATATTAAATATAATTTAGGGATAATTTCTTCGGCACCCAAAATAGCCGCCCCAGAAGCGGGAATTAACTTTTTCAAAGACCGACATCTGAAAACTATGAGATCCTAAAATCTGGACCCTGCGTCAAGGTCAAGGTCGACCTTGACCTAGGTCAGGGGTGAGGTTGACCTTGACCTATGTTAGGGTTGAGGTTGACATAAACCTAAAATTTCAACCTTGACCTTGAGGTCAAAGATCTCTAATATGGAGTCCAGAATGCCAAAAACTGGCTGGAGAGTGGTGGAAAATAGGGTAGAATAGGGGGAAAGCCAGGTCTAAATAAAGAACCCATTCAAGGCACTTGATATGACCCCAAACCACTTACTCATAAGGCTAAACTAGTCTACCATGGAAGTGCTTCTAGTTTCTGACTATACATTTAGCCCCCACTTTAGCAAGAGTATGGACTCAAAACAAACTCTTGGTAAAGGAGATCATAAAGAACAGACAATCTTATTGGAATAAAAAAGGGACAAAGAAATCCTCAAGCCCCCAAGGGACTTAAGTATTTATCAACCCTAAGATCATGATAAGAGAGACATCACTAGTTAAGGAGAGAGAGAGAGAGAGAGAGAGAGAGAGAGAGAGAGAGAGAGAGGGTGTGATTATCTCGCCGAATGAGAACTTATATCCCATTGTGAACCACACAAGTAAACAACATAACTAGAAAGATGGAGTTGAACTGCGTAGTGAATGTGGCTACTCACTATTCAACCCATTAGGGAGATCCATTCTTAAGGACACCTTCCGACCTTAAGGGATAAAACATTGAAAACTGGAGGGATCAAGAGTTCTATGTAAATTTAAACTGGAGGGATCAAGATTTCTATGTAAATTTAAATTTAAACGTAAAATGTTCATGCTTTAAGGATTATTTTTTAATCCATAAAGGGAGAAAGTTTTAAATTTTTGAAAATATTTTGAATGTGTGTGTGTGTGTGTGTGTGCAAAAAGTGAGTAGAGTGTAAACCCCTAGGTTAAAGTCATTGCTAACACTTTAACAGGAGCAGTTGTTTTAACATAAACATAAACAAGTCTACGGATTATGTTTCCACTATGAAATGCCCCCAAATGAAGATAAATCAAGGGAAATAAACATAAACATACAAAAGAACACACAAGGGATCTACCTACTATGGGATCAGTATGATCATAAGATAACATGTAGATATATATAGATATGATATTATTACAAATGAAGTAACATTGTTCCATGAAGAAAGTAGAACTACAATCATAATGGAGGAAAGAAAACTTAAGAGTTACAAAGAAGAATCTTTTTAGACCACAACCTAGAGAGAAAAAAGAATCAGTGCTACCATGTCGCAGATCCAAGAAGAATATACAAGGGAAACAATTAAGAACAATAGCACAAGTAAAACATAACATAAAAATAATATATAGAAGAGTAAAGATACATATAGAGGAATTGTACAACAAGTTTGAGTCTTTTATCACCTTGCACCAACAAAGTAACAAGGGTCCTAGCATTATCTCTACGCTTCTTACGATGTTCATTACCAGATTTGTTGCATTTTGCTTTGTTTAACACATTTTGAGAACTAGGAGGAATAACCACAAATTTCTTCATAGGTTCTATAGGAGGATTTTCAATGGGTTGTAATGAAACAGTAGAAGTTTGATTATTAGAATTAGAAGAAATAGCTAAAGGAGGTATGGAAGGAGTAGGCAAAAGACCACAGTTGAGATCTATCTGAGGCATGCTTAACTCAACAATTTTATGATGTTTGTAATCTTGGTTTGAGCCAAAGAGATGATCAGGGTGAGGAGGAAATGAGTTAGGTAATGAAGGCCAAAATAAATCAAGAGTAGCACAATCTCTAGGCCTAGAAGGTTGATACACAGTATGATTAATCTTTTTGACTTCTCCATTATGAATGAACTTAAGACATTTATGAATAGGAGAAGAAATAACATGCATATAAGTTATCCAAGGTAAACAAAATTTGATTTGAAATTGATCAGAAGTAGGAATAAAAATGAAGGTAGTATCTACAACTTTACCACAAAGTTCAATAGGTAAGTGTTGACGGGGTTTTCTTGACCGGGTCCGCCAACAATCATAAGTTGTCACCGGGTTCCGGAGATACCGGCCAACTTCGCCTGCAAAGGTTATCCGGGTAAAATAAATTCCCCGGGCCTTCAAGCACCTGGGTGTCGGGTCACGACGGTGCGGGGATCGGTTGGGAGAATTGATTGTTTTCGAGGGGGATAGCTGGTTTCTTCAAATCAAAACCTCTGGAGATTCAATATAGTAAGGTTTCCCCTAGCACTCTACACCTATCAAATAAAATGAAAAAGATCCTGGAGGGTTAGAAGCATTTCATCTAATTATAGTCATGTTGAAATGTCCATAACATCAATAATACTCTGATAGACTACACTAAATACCGAAGAAATACATAACCATCGGCTAGCATTTTATCAGTAGCGGGAGTAAAGAGGTCGTTAATCTACTTTAACATATTAGAGTAGAAGACATAAATAACATTAAAACATGAAATACCATTAACTCAAAAGCAAGAATGCCAACAACACCATTGCCGAGATATCTTCCTTCTTTATTAATATCCTTTCCAGCAAGCACTGGTGCGTGATACAACGGTAGCTCTAGGGGAGTATCTAACTATTGAGAATAGGAAAATGGAGCGTTGAGCTTTGCAAATAAAATGAGGAATCACTTTTATATTGCTATGGGAAACAAAATCATCAATTTCACCGACCCTTGGAAATGGGCCGATCTGCCTATTTATACTACTCTCTTCTAACCCTAACCCTATTTACATCATGTTCCAATAAAATACAATATCTGGGGGCCGGTACTACCTGCGCCACCCTACAAAAGACCTAGAGACAGAATAGGTCTACCATGTCAGAAGAATAAGACAAGAATATCCATCGGAAGAATTAGTCTTGAGAAGAGAGCCGAAAAGGAGAAAGAAGGAAGTAGGTCCCTCAGGAACCGAGGCTACATGGCTCATAAATGGGAAACACGGCGCCTTGTCTCCAATGTTCCAGATGTACCCCTGAGTGGCACCTCGAGAAGATCACCCTATCAAAAAACCAATCACCGACTTGACGCCCCTTGATGTGGCCAACTACCTTCTGACAGCATTTATTAACCACTTTTGAAAGTGATCGATCAGCCTCGGGGACCGGGACACAAATCACTTTAAAGAATAAAAATTTTTGGATCTAGGACTTCGGGATCCGAGAACATACGTCCCCAAAGAATAAAGAATGCCCAACACTTGAGTTCCTCCCGGCCTCCGGAGAAAGCTCAAGGTTGCTTATTATCATTGAAGGCTTGGAGGAGGCGGGAAATGCCATCTTCATCTATATCTCTTAGGCTAGCCCTTCTGTGCTTGGCCATCTCAACTTGTTCCCCGAGATCCAGAACATTCTCTTTAAACTCATCTGCCATCCTTGCTGCGTCATGAACTTTGAGTATCATGCTGGTTAATTTTGCCATCTGGGCCCCATCTATCCCCTCCAAGGATTGATACCGGGACTTCATTATTTCATCAAAACTCCCCAAAACTAAATCTTTGGGGGTATATGTATTTGTGCTAAGGGGATCAGCCCCAGAAGCCTTTATTACAAAAGACTTGTATTAATTAAAAGAATATTTTACAGTATTTACCTTCTCTTGCAAGGACTCTACCAGTTGCTTGGTTACCTCCAATGTGAGGTCAAGTCTAGAGTGTCGAGTTATTACAAAATCAAATGACTATTCACCCAGAATTCTGGACTCAGAAATCATGTCTTCTCCCAAGGCAAGGAGCTCTTCAAGCTCCACCTTCCATGCTTGGTAATTTTCGGTGTCACTCTCCCACTATTCAATAAGCACTTCTTCTTGATGAATAACATGCCACGCCGTGTATAGATCTGGGAGAGTAGACGCCAGAAAATGTTGGGTGTTTCCTATCTACAGGGCGACCCATTTGTCCACTGCTTGGGCTTTCTTTTTCATTACTAGCAGGGAATCCATGTCACTCTACAGTAGTTCTTCTAATGCGGAGGTCTCCGGAGGAGCGGTATTGATGGGTCGGGCCAGCTCAGTAAGCAAACCCATAAGGTTTGCATTCTTTTCCTTCTCAACCTTGAGCCTCTGGGCCTCTTTCTCATATTAGGCTTCCACTGCCCTTGCTGCCTCTACCTCACCTTGCTTTCCCCTTTTTCCTAGGGACACCTCTGCAACATTGTAGTCTGCGGGATCCACGGTTTCTTCATCAGCGTCTGGGGGAGGTGTTGCCACAATGGCAACTGTTTCTCCACCTGGCCCAGTTTGAAGAGTGTGAACTGTCCAGGCTTTCTTTGCTTTTGGCGAGGCCTGAACTTGGGCCATCATTTCGGCCAGGGAGAGAGGAATCACCATAGTAGACTGAGCTTTTCTTTTTCTTCTTTCTATTTGCTATTGAGGTGGTAGGAGTGGCCTTCCTGCCAGAGTTTGTTGTCCTGATTCTTTCCCAGTTTCTGGTGGCTATTGCTCTTCAGTGGCATGGACCTCATCCGTTCCTCTCCCTACCCCATCCTTTTCTACAGCAACATTTTCTTTGATCTCCATCTCCTCATCCTTGTCCTGTATGTCTATTGCTGGGTCTGGACCTTGGTAGGCTTCTTCGAGGATTTCTTCTTCGAGCTGCTCTTCTTGTTTTTTCCCTCTTTGTTCTTCTTCTGCCAGGGCCCCTTCCTCTGTTGGCAGTAGGGGAGGTGTTGGGCCAAGATTTAGAGTTTGGGCCGCTGTGATCACCTACCCAAAAGAGGATCTCGTGAGTGGAACTTGGAACGTGGCGGCTGGGGTTACTATTATTCTCGGAGGTCTGGTTCCCCCAGCTGATGCCATTTGTTCACTTGGTTTCTATTGGTCCACTCCCAGACCTTGCATTACTTGAGCCCTAAAGATAATTTCTGGTTCTGGCTCCTTTTCTTCTGCCTGTTGCTCATGTTCCTATGCAGGCTCTTGTTCCACATCCTCTTGCTCCGTAGCCTCTTGTTCTTCCCCCAGGACTTTTGCCTCTGCTTGTGCATCATCCCCCTGCAAGTTACTGAACTCATCAGCCACAAATACATCAAATTCTTCTTCTGGAGGGGGACTGGCTGGGACCTCTGCGGGCTCAATTTCTTTCTCTGGTTTTGGGGAACTGGAAGAAAGGATCTCTAATTCTCGAGGGAGGGATGCCTCCGATGCTGGTTCTGCCTTGGGCTTTTTGCTGAGCTTTTTCTTCCTCTAGGTAACCAGAGGAGGTCCCGCATCTCTTATTGCTGCTGCTTCCAGCGAATCCACCCCCGTCACCTTGACCATTAAGGATACCAATGACGGGGAGGAAGGCAGACGAAGTGGCCCAGTCATGAGCGACGGGGTGGGAAGCCTCTATATCAACTGCTCCCTCATTTTCTAGGAGGCTGCCATCGATTATTTTATTTTCTCGGTGATGGGGAATTCTTGTGTGAAAGGGGTTGTAACTATTCTCTTTCTCTTATCTGCCCCTTGTGAAGAAGTCCCGGCCCCTGGGGTCAATCTTGGTACCCGTGGTGGAGTTAACTTTGGCACCGGCTGGAGTGCTTGGCGGGTACTCCCGGGGCACACATTCTTGAAGTAGGCGTCGCTTCACTCTACTACCTCTTGGGTGAAGTCTTCAATAGTGGGCCCTTCCCAGGCACCCTAGTTCACTGGTGGAAGGGCCTTCTTATCGATCCCCTTTTCTTTGTACTAAGGATCGATGGTGGGGGTGGTGTCTGAGAAGTCTGTCGGGAACTTCCAGAGCTTCAATTTATGCATCATGTCAGTCATCATTCAGATATAGTGCCAGCTCTACACATCCACATCATCCTGGAAATCTTCCCAGAAGTCCTCCATGTGTATGTGATGGGGCTTTGAAGCACGGGGCATTGCTGCTGTAATTCTGTCGTGCGGATCAAAATTTTTTGGCTCTAGATAAAATTCCTGTAGGTTGTAGCTTTTTAATTCATTGTCTACCTCCTTTGCGACAGCTAGACTACTGGTGTAGTTCCCACAGGTGATTGGGAATGGGACGTTGGGGACCTTCTTGAGGGAAAAGAAGGCGTGCACCTCCATTATTTTCTGACAGTATTCCAACAGCATGATCTTGTCCCCGCAATGCCTAGTCAACAAGTAGGGTTTTCTGGAGAAGCCGGCGACCCTAATGTATGTATGCTGTCAGAATTGAATATAGTAGTGTCCATAGCTGTGGACCAACTTCATCACCTCAGTAGACAGGCGGTATCTGGCATCCTAGGTGGGTGTAAGAAAATGGTAGTAAATGAATGCATCGTTTACCCGGTAGAAATTGGGGAAGATGGCCTCCCATTGAACCTAAGGGAAATAGTCCCATGGTTCTTTTTGTCTTGGGCCAATCCCAAGTATGCCATCAGTGAGCAGGCCATGAGAATGGGGCCTTTGCTTCACTAGGGCTCAGAAAACGTAGGAAGACATATAAAAATTCTTCTTCTGGTTCAACTGCCAGAACTGGGAGTCGATGTGGTTAGAAATTATTGTCACCCAGTCGAAGTATCCTCCCTTGGTGCCAATGCCAAGGAGGAAATAGTACATCCATTTGGAAAACTCTTGGGCGGAGGGTTTCCTGAAGACCCGGGCCAATGCTATCATCCCCATCTTGACGCTCTCTTTGAATTTAGAGCGGGGAATCTCTATCTTCATTCTCTTTGGGTCCGTCTTTGGGACCTTGAGCCAATGGGTATTGATGTATACCAGGGTAGCATCCTCCAGTTGTGTGAACTGGGTCAAGGCATCAGTCCTTGTGACCACTAAGGTTTTGTCAAACTATGGGATCCCTAGGCTTGTTTGGAATGTGACAGGATCAAGGGACACCATAGGAGTCGGGTATCCCATAGGTTCTGCAGCCGCGAGCATAACGGCCTGGACAAAAGACTTGTAGTTATTTTCCAGCGTCAGGATAAGCTCTGGGGATTGCATGGAGCATGGGAAGCAAGCCGCCTGGAGGATTCTAGAGTTTCCAATGTTGATCGCCAATTGATCTCCAGCCTGTCGCTGGATGTGCATTATCTTCACCAAGGCCTGCATCTCCGACCATGTTCTGAAATTAGTGTCGGTTATCATCTTTACCTTGGACTCAATCTTTGAGCCCACAATGACATTGTCCTGTATAAATTTCATGGTGAGGGGAATCTTTTCCAGGGCCTTCTCCATCTTTGACTTTGTTGCTGCCCTGGTTTCTGCTATGGTTGGTAGTTCTGGACTTCCGGGAGGAGATGATGCAGAGGCTTTAGACATGTTTGGAATATGAACTCCACGAACCTGCAAAGCAAAGCGACCATCAGAATATATTCATCGAAATAATTATTCTGGGGTCCGGAGATCCTACCACCGTGATGTTTGCTTTCCTGAAAAGTTAGTTTCATGAAGAGAACCAAAAAGCAAAGCATATTGTAAACTTAAGATATTATCAAACATCCGGGTCTGGGGAATTTTATCACACTTGACAAGGACACAGGATAGAAGATGGTAGGAGACCCGAAACCTAGAGAAATGACTTGGTGAGGATGCGTGAAAATGCAATTTTTCAAACCCACGTGGGCGCCACATGCGTTGGTATTAAATGCAAGTTATGGCGATGACGGCGGAACCAACTGTCCAAATGCATGAAAAGTGGAAGCCACTTGGCTAGGATTAATTGTGCACATGGGAAATAAATGAGGCTCTGACATACTTCATGGAGGAGAGAGAAAATTGCCTATTTGAAACCAGCCGAGAGTCGAGTTTGAAACAGGTGGTTTTCTACCCCGAAGTGAGTTAAGAGGCGGAAAACCAGAAACAGAGGTGACTCGACCAGCTTGTCAAGCCACCTGGAGGGATATACATGGAGTTGAGGGATATATAAAAATAAAAAAGGAGATATACAGAGACTATATTACAACTATACACATATATACATGAATATACAATGCGGGACGATGCCCATGAGAAAACTAGACAAGGCAGAAACATATATACAGCTATTTACAAACTTTACAGAGAGACCACCTCCGCACAGAGGGCAGACAACCCTCTGGCAAAGCCGACCCACCAATGGGCAGTGGAACTAGAAGATAATGAACTAGACAAGACAGAGAAGCAAGACAAAAAAAGGCAAACAAAAACCAAACAAAACCAAAGAAAACCAGAGAGTGGAAAATGAAAACACCAACCTGAGAACGCAGAAGGCGGAGGAAAAAGGAGGATTTACTGCAGGAGCTCTGCAATAGCTTGAGTTATCTAACGGTCAGAGTCACCACCAAGAAGCACTCATATTTTCCTGAGAACGACTGAAAATGTTAAGCACTGGTTATCACAAACTCTCTACAAATACTCTGTTAATCGCTTTGAAATTGCTCTCTAATTTTTCTCTAAGTGATTGGAAGTTTTAATCACGATAAATGGGAAAGTGACAGATAATATTTATTTATACCTGCGATAAAAAGGTAATCCTCCTCCTTCCGGCGATGTCCGAACAAGCGAAACCTCCGGACTCCGGGCCCAGGGATTTCCCGTGATAATATCCTTAAGAACATCATGGCGGAGAATCCCGGAGTCTGGAATCCAGTTTCCAACAAAGGATAACCTCCAGGACCGAAGTCTCAGAGATGAAAACTGAACGAACGAAACACCGCACTGGGGGAAGAAAACCCCGGAGAAAGAAAATAAAAAAAAAGGCAAGAAAGACAAGGCGAAGCCGCAAGCAGAACAAAACAAAAATAAAAGGGGACCCAACATTTTGCACACAAAATGTAGGGACGAGGATGTAGGGAATAACAAACGGTGACTATCTGGGACAAATGCCTAAGCGCATTTGAGAACTATAGAATCTCTGGTTAGCAAAAATTGGAACAAGCCGTTCCTTGAAGCGCCTGACAGGCAAACAGAAACATATCTGAGAGAGTCTAACCACATGAGAATTAGTCCGTAGCCCTTCATCAGTGGTGCCATGTGTGCTTTGGAAGGAAATCAAGCTGATGACCTCTGGGAGGAATAGAGAAGAGGTACTAATCACATCAAACCAGTCATCCATTCACTCGCTTCCCCCGGAGACCAGAGTTTTACCCCGCCTTAATTCTTAATATTTTATTTATTTTTGGATGGGCAAGGTGGTACCTCTTTCACCATTAGGCTTAAGATTAGCTAATTTTAATGGCGGTACTTCTTTCACCTGTCCACCTATATTTCGATATTTGAAGAGAGGATAAAGCTCTAGACCCGGGAAGAATCCTTTAAAGTTTCAGACCTGGGTCAACCAATCAGTATAGCCGATCTACCCTTAGTGTGTCTGATTACTTGTTCCTTATATTATTTGTGTTCACTAATTGCCAGACTCCCGGAGACAACACCCAATGGAGATTCCTCAAAATGTGCCACAACCCGTAAAACAACCTCGAAGACCGGGCTGACTCCACCGTGCTAAAGATAGATTCTAAAGTTCACCACGCTGTAGACATTGTATCGGAGGCCAAAGTTATGCGAAGCATTCCAATTCCTGTAGGATGGAAAAAAACACCGGGACCGAAAGGAAACCGAAAAAAAAAAAAAATGACAACAGGGGACTGTCCTAGAGGACAGCCGACAAGGCTATTTACAAGGCATGGCACATCGCAACTAGACACCCGGAAGAGATATTTACAAGTGGAAGGCTTTACATATAATACAACTTTGGACAAACTTACCCTACTCGAAATAGTGTTTAGGAAACTGTCCATTAATGGGCAATGCGATAGGTTCCCCAGTCAAGGTGTTAAGGCGGTAAGTATTTTCCCCGCAGATTTTTGAGATCAAGTATGGTCCAAGCCAGAGCCGCTGGAACTTGGTATGTTTTTCTTTCTTCTCCCGGGCCTTGTCCCACAACAGGACAAGATTCGAGATCTGAAAAGCCTTATATTGGGCTCTCCTATCAAACCATCTTTTTACCACTGCTTGATGATGTGTGAAATGTTCAAGGGCTGCGTCTCGCTGTTCCTCCATTCACACCAGATTCAAGAGCTGAATGTCCACGATGTTGTCCCTGTTGTTAAATTCCTGCATAAACTGTAAAACTGGGATTTGTAAGTTGACTGGGAATACAGGGTTCTGACTATAAACCAGATGGAATGGGGATGTTCCCAGGGTGGCCTTAATACGAATGTGATCCACCCAGAGGGCAAATTTCAACTTTTGGTGTCAATCCCAGGGATTCTGTTCTAAGAGGTATTTGATCACTTCAAGTAGATTTTTGTTTATTGATTCAGCAATGCCATTTCCCTAGGGATAATAGTTGTTGGAGAAATTCAGTGTGATCTTTCTATTGTAGGTCCATTCAAGTAGCCGTGCTGAAGAAAATGCCAGACCATTGTCACATACTAAAGCAAAGGGCATTCCAAACCTTGTGACGATGTTTTCTTCCAAGAACTTGATAACTACGTCCGCCGTGTTGTTTTTGCAAGGTATAGCTTCAGACCACCGAGTGCAGTAATCAGTAGCAGTAAGGATGTATCGGTGGTTGGCAGACGAGTTGGGGTTTATTTCTCCGATGAAGTCGAATTCCCATTGGGCAAATGGCCTAGCCTCATAGACTGGTTGTAGAGGTAGGGCTGGGTTATGCTCATGATGCACTGCGGTTTGGCAAGTATCACATTTCCTAACATGAGTGTAAACATATTTGAAGATACAGGGCCAATAGTATCCATCCTGAAGGATCTGATGGGTAGTGGCATCGGCAGAGCCATGCCCGGTTCCAAACTGTTTGTGGAATTCATTAATTACTCTTACAGCCTGGTTTCTATCGATGTACCAGAGGTACACTCCCTCATAGTTTCTGCGGTAAAGCACAAAATTTTTGATCATGAAGTGGGCGCTTTTCATCTGTAGGGTGCAGCGTTTATGGGGAGGTAACCCCTCCGGGCATTTATTGTTTAGCAACAAGTATACCAAATTGGTATACCATAGATCTTGGGTAATAGACTCCACCATGTAAGTCTGACATTCTATGCGGGGAGTCTCTTTTGCCATTGCTTGACTTAGTCCCTGGCCCCGGACTATCTTCATGGGCTATATTTCTAAGTCATATTCCTGGAGGATGGCCATCCATTTCCCCCGTCTCTCGCCCAATTCACTCTGCATCAGCAAGGATTTGACGACATGGTCCGCAATGATAGCATGTACTTTGCTCCAGAGAATATAATGCCAGAATTTCTTCATGGCCTGAACTAGAGCAAAGGTGTGTTTTCCTAGTGGTGAATACCAGACTTCAGCATTCTTGAAGGGGGAACTCATGAAAGCTATTGGTCATTCCTCCCCCTCAACCTTTTGGGTCAACACTGCCGCAACAGAATGCGGTGAAGCAAACGAATAAATGTAAAATGGAAGGGAATAGTTCAGACTAGCCAGGACAGGTGCTTCCGTTATTGTCTATTTGATCTGGGCGAATTCCCATTTTGCCTCAGGACCCCACTCAATCTTGGTATCCTTCTTCATCATCTTATTGAGCGGTTTGACTATTTCTGCGAATCCCATAATGAACCACCAGACGAAGTTGATTTTTCCTAAAAAGGATCGCATCTCTTTCTTGCTACCAGGCATTTGTAAGTTTAGCAATGCTTCGACTCTATCAGGGTCTATGGATATACTTCTTAGAGACAATATGCCCAAGCAACTTCCCCTCAGTGACCCCAAATATGCACTTCTTGGGGTTGAGGGATATTCCATACCGGCGACATCTCTCCCAGATCTGAGCGAGATGGGTGGCGTGGTCACGCCTATCCCAGGAAAAGATAGTCAAATAATCCATATAGATGATTATGCACCAATTTATGAGGCCCTTGAACGCAATGTCCATGGCCTTTTGAAATATAGCCCCTGCATTGATTAGACCGAAGGGCATTCTCCTAAATGCAAACATTCCCCACTTGGTGGTAAACGTTGTTTTCTCTCTATCCTCATACTTGACCATGACCTGGTTATATCCCAAATATCCATCCAAGAAGGACATCATCTGAGATCCATTTACTATCTCCAACACCTCGTCCAACAAGGGGAGAGGGTGATTATCTTTTTTGGAGGCCTTGTTCAAGTTTTGAAAATCTACGCAAAGGCGGATCTCACTGTTCTTCTTCTTGACAGGGACCAGGTTGGCAACCTACATAGTGTGCCAGATTGGGAATATTATCCGGGCTGACAGCATTTTTTCTACCTCTTGACGAATCAGAGGCTCTATCAAGGGGTTGACCGATCTTTGCTTCTATCGGAAGGGCTTAGCATCAGGTTTCAGGGGAATAGTATGGGTCATGATGGATGTATCGTATGTTTTCAAGTCTTCATAACCCCAGGCAATTATGTCGATGTATTCTCAGAGAACCGCAAGAATCTTCTCCTTTTCCTCGGGGGAGTAGGAGGTACCGATATGGATGATCTTCTCTTCACCGGGCTAGCCGATGTTAACCTTTTCAAATTTTCCTCCCTCAGGGGAGGATGACACCTTCTCATGAGCACGAGGGTCTGAGTCAAAGATTCATTCTAATGCAACCATCCCCTTTGGGATGGTGTTAGTGGGAAGGTCCATGATCCCATCATCTTCATCACCCTGCCCAGTATCATCATGGTCTTGTTCCTCCACTATCTGATCTTCAAAGACACCCACATTTTCCATGAAGGCCAGGATATGTTGATCGTCCTCAAAGACCTGAAAGTGAGTGACATTATCTAGGATGGAGGGGTTGGGGACCATCTCAAATGAAAATCTTTGGAGTTGCGAGCCAGCCATTGGCTCAAGTGTGCTGGCAGAAATGGCGAGGGCGTCCGGGACATAGTTTCGTCGCTGGGGAATGAGGTCAATGCCAAAGGCATCAAAATCTTCAATAAGGCTCCAAGCTCGGTTGCAGTAAGTGGCCAGCCTTTTATCATGACATGTATATTGACTCCAAACTTGTTTAACAACCAACTCTGAATCACCTAGAGCCCGAAGGCAGGTGATACCTTTCCTTAACGCAAATAAGAGCCCAAGGACCAAAGCCTCGTACTCTGTGAAATTGTTTGTACAGTTAAACTGTAGCCTGCAGGACACAAGGAAGGAATTTCCTTGCGGGTTGATTAGTTCTACCCCAGCCCCACAACCTTGTTTGGATCGGGACCCATCAAACTTAAGGGTCCATAAGTCATTGTTCGTAATTCGGGGCTGGGGCAGGGTAATTCTTGGATTCTTGCTGGGAGACCTAGGGGGTATCTCTCGAACTATCAGCGTGAAAGTGGATTTTACCCTCGGAGGTGTTTGGGTTTGGGATTCCCTGGGAGATGGCACCAAAGGCGTACATCCCGTAGGAGTACTGGGTCCTAGGGAATCTGTTACATGTTGCTTGTTCCGAAGGGTATCAAGGTGTCGGTTAGCAATCGAGAGACATGGCCCACACTCAAGCTCTGAATGTTTTTAGTAGTGCAATCAGCACCAAGTGTCAGACAGGAGTGTGGCAGGAGTTGCTGTGGGGTCTTGAGAGTCTACCTCAGTTCTCATCTTCTCTTCAAGGTCTTGGGCTCTCTGTAGTATGGCGGGATCTTCTCCGGGGATAAAATTGAATGTTAAGATTTCAAAAGGTTTGTACACCCCCAGGGAAGTCTCAGAGAAAAAGACTTCATTGAGCCTTCCAACTTTGGTAAGGGCCTATTTCATCTTGGGTTCACTTTTGACCTGTATATTATTGGATTCTCCTTCCCATGGAAGTCATAAGTGGGTGAAGTCGGTCGAAAAGTATCCATTCAAGGAATTAGACCAATTCTGACTTAGTAACATCCCGTAAGTCTCTGGGATGTCCACCACTTGGATGTCAATGATACTGGCTATCCTGGGGTCCTGGATAAGATGTATCCGGACGTTCTTCAATTCCCCCACTATTTTTACAGCAGTCTTATCCAGTTGGATTACTGCACCATTAGATGGGGTGGGGTGGAATCTGAGCTTTTGACAAATAGACAAGGGCATGATGTTACCTGAAGCTCCAGAGTCCACTAGGCAATTGTGTATGTTTTTACCATGGATATTCAGGCCTAGTAGGAAGGGAGGATCCTCATTATTTCCTCGGAAGATAGTCGCATTAGCATCTTCAAATGAGACAGTCTTGGGTGGGCGGCTGACGGCTTTCGGGTTCCTTAAGAGCTTCAGAAGAGACTTCTTCTGCTCAGGACAGTTTAGCAAAACCTCCATCAAGGTCATGGAGGTAGTGGTCTGCTCTAACGCCTTCGTAATATCGAATCTCCCCCCCGAGAATTGGGAATTCTCCTCGAGATCTTTTGCTTGGTTAGCGCTAGGACCTTTTGGGGGAATGGGTCGGTCATTCGTATTATTCTAGGGAGGAGGAGTGTCTTTGGTAGGAGGTACAAGCATGTAAACTGGTCCTTTACCAACCTGAATCCGAGTATTGTATGGAGTCCATGGGTTAGTAAAGGTGTTGGCCTCGAAGGGTGGAATGGATTCGTCAAAGAATCCCTACAATTCGGATTCTTCTTCATCTTCTCTGGAAGTCCCGAAGAAGATGATGTCACAGGTGAAGGCACTGTGGGTTGTTTCTTGGACAGGAGGCTCTGGAGGGGTAGTATCGTGCGACTGCTGCCTGTCCAGCTGGGAGATCATGATGACCTTCTCCAAAGTGGTACAATTTACCTCATTGTGAGAACCAGTGTCGTGTAGTCTACACCAGTTAGTCATGGGCTGGAAGTCTGTGACCGGTGTAAAATGTGATGGTCCAGCACCATTTTGGTCGGTGTTTTGGTTCAGAGGCAGGCCTCCGGTATTCGTGTTATTATTCCATTATTGTTAGTTGGGCCTAGACCCATTGTTGAAGTTTCTTCTTCCGGCATTATTATTTTGTTGGCCGGAGAAAATGTTCCCCCTATTGGTACTCCAAAAGTTGGAACAATTTTTGAGTGACCATGTTAAAAAATTTTCAGACAAGCAAAGTCAGTACCCTTGAAAAATTGTGTAAGAAGACTCAGTTAGTGTGATTGAAAAAGGTGCCCGGATGATTTTTATAAGATACAAATTTGGAAGAGGCTTTAATGCCTTTCATTTGATGTATGCAATAGGTCCTAGCTCCTGAGTTTCAGTTCTGACATGTTTATGGAGTAGTTATTTTGAGGGGGTCACCTAATTCTGCATTTTGCTAAGTGTCTATTTGCTGTCCGGAGCCTACTTTGCTGCTGAGTATCTTACACCCTGTTAAGTTTCATTGTTCGTCACTTTGAGAATGTGTTCCATGCATATCAGAGAGCTTATGTTTTAAACCTCAGGTCATTCCGAATCCTGATAAGTTTTCATACTTCCCAAAGTTCATTGTTCATGAACTGTCTGCATTTTTGTCCTGCCTAGAAATCTGAATAAGCCCAGTTTGACGCATTATAACTTCTGACCAGTTGATCCAATTGAGAAAATTCCTTTTTCACCGTGTTCCAGTGGTCACACACTCTAAATGGTCCAGTCTGCAGATCTTTACAAAATCGGATGACAGGTTTTCAAGAACCATTCTAATAGTGAAAAATCTGATTTCCTGAGTTTCCAAGTTCAAAATTGGTAAGTGACCTACTTTGAGCTTTTGAAAGTCTGTACCTGGGTGAACATTTTGGATAATTGGCTTTTTCCTCATATTGAAAACATAGGAGTGTACCTACCTGAAGATTTACAGACTCCTACCCATCCATTTGTCCACTTTGCTAGAGCCTTTCCGTGTCAAATTTATTGAGTTTCACTAAGTGCAGAATCTAGAATTAAATGACATACTTTGTCCTTTCCCCATTTGCACCCAGTTCGAGGTCAGACATAATTGAAGGTTGACCTGCATTATAGACCTAGGAATGAACTCCTTTGAAGATTCCCAAGCCTTGACCAATCTGGTTGACCACTTTTCTTTGCCGATTTCGAACCCGATTTCTGCATATCTATTAGGTTTTGGTTCAGAAAGTGATAGTGCTATTTTTGTAGATCGGTATCAGTTCAGGAGTTTGTTTTCAGAAAAAGACAACTGAGGGGTCATGTTCCACATATGACATTCAGTCAAGATCCAGAGGTTGAGTTTCTGGAAGATCTTTTTGATGACCCTTTGATTTCATTCTTCAAAGGCAGTTTCTTTAGTTTGCAGTGCGGAAACGAGTTAAGTTTATGAAATGCCCTACTTTGCCAGTGAATAACTTTTGGCCGGTTGATTCTTTTGACGAAATTCTTTTTGCATTGTCTTGCAAAGCTAACACAATACCTCCAGTCTGGATTGGAGCCCCCCATTAATCCATTTGTCAGCCTTTTAAAATCAATTACGGCGATTAAAATCATTTTTTGACAATATGTTTGTAGTGCGGAAAAGAAATGGTCATTTTTGGGAAATGATAACTTTCTGTCTGAAGGATGTTTTCAGGAACAAATCAAGGCATCATGTTCATTGCATATCAATGTACTATCTGACTTCATGGAAAGGTTCCCGAATGTGTTTAAGTCATTTTGCAATGGTCGACAAGAAGGGGATTTATGGTGATTCCGCAGTTGTACTTATGTAGTCTTCTGGAAGGCTAAGTTTGCACTGTAATAACTAGTGCCTGAAGATGAGTTTGGTGAAATCCTTCTAGATATGTATTCAATGGAAATCAATGAATTGTTTAGCCAGGTCACGAGGTCTGATTACTTGTTTCCGTGAATTTTTTAGGCCATTCCCGAGAGCCAGTCGCCATTTGAACTTTTAGTTTCCATAAGGGATTGCAAAATTGTTTGATGGTTGTATATTGTCAAAAAACAACACAGAGTATAGACTTGGCATGTTGACTTTTTCAGAAACGCCTTGGAGTTTACAACTTCATAAGATTTTGAATGATCAACACACACATTGGATTTGTTACTTTGCTTTGGAAATTCTTGGCAAATGTTGGTCGTGGCTGTCAAATTCAGTTTTGATAAATTTTCCAATTTCCCCTCTGCCTGTGCATGTGTACATGGCATCTTTAGCATGAGATATGAGACATCATTAGTCCATATGGCATAGAGACTTTTTCAAAAAACAAAACAAAATGGATACTTTGATGCAAAGTTTTGAAGGAAGTCTGTTTGTATTAATAAGCTACCTTGCTGTCCCCCATTGTCTAATGCCAGCGCTAGATACATGGAGGGGTGACCATGAACATTGAATGTACAGTGTGCTCAAAAGGAAAATTTTTGCAGGGATTTGAAGATGTTGTTTAAAATACTTTGCAGATTTACAACCAAACAACAACTTGCGCAAGCTTTGAATGAGAAAGGAAATTATTATAATGGTCAAATGCATATCAAATGATAGGTATCCCATGAGCTATTTGGGAATGCACTAAATGTTTTGATCAGTAAACACCATCTGTTATTGCGCAGCAGTTGAAAGAGAGGTTTTTCTTTATTGTTTTACCTTGAAGTTTTTGCAGAGATTAAAGATGTTTGCGTAGACATTTGGGGGTTTTGTTATTATTTTAATTGTTTTCTTTAAAGCCCAAGTAGTCCAAGATGTACAGACAAAGGAAAGCTCACGCCATTCTTGAAAGGCATTAACTCATTGCAAATATGGAATAAGGATTCAGCGCAACATCAGTGGAGGAAGTGTCAACTTTTCAAACTAAAGTATTGCATTGCTTATCTGTGCAGACATCAGTGGTTTCCAGTTTTTTAAATATTTAAATTGCAACTTTCATAGCCAGGGTCTGCGCAATGTATGCGAGCAGACAAAAGGAGATTTTCACAGACTTTGAGAATGTTAAAAGACCAGCTTTACATTGCAAAATCCAGACATTCCCAGAGGGGCTGCGATATCTTTTGGGGAAGGATTTTAAATTTTTTTAAATGATTCTTAGTGTAATTTGCAAAAGTGGCTCCATAGGAAGTGGCGCCCAGACCACTGGAAGACCACCATCATCTTCATTTGCAAAGAAATAGAGGCATTTGTGAGCAGATTTTTCAGAAAAGTCCCAGAAAATGAAGAAACAATGTATTTTTGATATCCCACATTCAGTATGCAAAGGACTTTTCTAAGGTTTATATGGTAAAACGCAAACACATAAGGTAAGTAAGAAGCCCATAGGCTTTGGGCGAGCTCTTAGGGGCTGGAGGAATGCAGACACAGGCTAAACCCAGTATTTTAATGTAAATTTTGAAAATGGCTTAAAAACTATAAGATGGTTTATCCCACATTCATCCGGCAGAGGCATTTCGAAATGTTTATATGCTAAGGCACAAAGATACAAGTTTGAAGTTGAAGTGGAGGCTATGCACACGCGTGCCCTCATCCGACTGCCTCGGTTTCCATGCCCAAAAATGCAGGTAAGTAAATTTTGACGAAAGTCGCGAAGTCGCCGGATGTGCCCAGTCGCGATGTCGCCGGATCCGGATGGTCGCCAAGTCGCCAGAAGCCATGGTCGCCCAGTCGGGAGAGAAATTGGGTTAACTGCCAGACTGCCAAGACTTCGCGACTGACCGCTAGCGGTTAGTCGCGCAGTCGCCTGACATCAGAGATAACTGCCCAGATTCGGCGACTAACCGCTAGCGGTTAGTCGCGAAGTAGCCGGACGCCGAGAAAGGATATCGCGACAGAGAGTTAGCCACTGGTCGCGATGTCGCGAGAAGGAACATGTTGTTGGATGCAGGTCGCTAGGTTTTCCTAAAAAGAAGGAGGATATAAAATTTGCTCGCGACTTGGATTTTTAGGCTTGTCGCGATGTCGCCGAATGGGACGAAGTTTAAAAGGATGAGTTGAGCATGTTTTTTAAGAGCCAATGAGGGACTGCCACGTGGCAGTGGGCCCACTAGTGAGACATAAAAAATAATTTCTTTTAAATGGATAAATTTTTATTTTGTTCAACTATGTGGAGAAATTAAAAAATTCATGTTCAGTTGCAAAGCAGAGTCCTAATTTTCAAACAGCTGTCCAGGGCTCGATTTTTGTCCAAAATATCAAGTATTGTATATCGTTGGAATCGGCTCGAGACGAAGAATCCATTTCTACAGGATATTTTTGCACAGCTATCAAAGGAAAAAAGCAGTATTCAGTTCTCTCTTTGGGGGTCATTAATGACAAACAGGGCAGATGTATCCAGAAAGCTATAGAAAATTCAGATTTTGTTCTAGATACATGAGTTAAGTTTCATCTGTGAATCAGATGGAGAATAAGATTGGATTTCTTTCCAGAAGCATGATAATGTTGACTAAAGGAACAGGCAATGTCTGCAGACATTAAAGAGTATTGATGACAATTTAATAGATAAATCAGATATTTTCAAAGGGAAAATGTGACAGATTTTCAGAGATATTTTCAACAGATGAGGTCAGATTGAAAACTTTTCAGTGGGAAAAGGAAAGAGATATTTTAAAGACATGTCAGATGTTTTCTCAGACAAGTGGAATTAAAAAATTGACTAGTCAGTCAGATATTTTTGGAAAGATGAATGCAGATCAGATTTGAAGGGAGACATATGTCAATTGCTTAGAAGTTTTAGGGTTTCTTCTCTCTTCTATATCTTTCTTTCTTCTCTCAGTTGTAAGGGTTCCTTTCCTCTGCCCAGAGCAGGTCCCTGTTGGTCTTGTGGAAATTTTATTGTAAGTTATACTTTTGTGTCTTTGTATATTCATCAAAGCTTCTTGTCTGGATATGTTGAGGCAGAATACAATAATAGAATACAGTGTAGTTTTTTCCTCTTTCATACTATCTTGTCTCTTTTCATTCTGTTTGTGCTCTAGTGTGTTTCATCTGTAAGGCATTTGAAATACACCAGCTATAAGGTAGTTTGTCTAATTGTTTATGAGTTCCTTTCAAGGAGAGGACTAAGTTTC
>MU223463.1:2083487-2113517 GCA_018584345.1 Thuja plicata
TTGGTACCGGTGGTGAGTTAACTTTGGCGTCAGCTGGGCTGCTCGGTGGGTACTCCCGGGGCACATGTTCTTGAAGTAGGCGTGGCTTTTCTCTACTACCTCTTAGGTAAAGTCTTCAATAGTCGGCCCTTCTTGGGCACCCCAATTCACTGGTGGAAGAGCCTTCTTATTGATCCCCTTTTCTTTGTACTGGGGATCGATGGTGGGGGCGGCGTCTGAGAAGTCTGCCGGGAACTTCCGGAGCTTCAATTTATGCATCATGCCAGCTGTCATTTGGATATAGTACCGGCTCCGCACATCCACATCATCCTCGCAATCTTCCCAGAAGTCCTCCATGTGTATGTGAAGGGGCTCTGAAGCCCGGGGCATTACCGCTGTAATTCTGCCGTGCGAATCAAAATTTTTTCGTGCTAGATAAAATTCATGCAGGTTGTAGCTTTTTCATTGATTGTATGCCTCCTTCGCGGTGGCCAGACTATAGGTGTAGTTCCCACAAGTGATTGGGAACGGGATGTTGGGGACCTTCTTGAGGGAAAAGAAGGCGTGCACCTCCATTATTTGCTGGTAGTATTCCAATAGCATGATCTTGTCCATGCAGTGCCTAGGCAACAAGTAGGGTTTTTCGGAGAAGCCGGCGACCTTAATGTATGTATGCTATTGGAACTAAATATAGTAGTGTCCATAGCTATGGACCAACTTCATCGCCTTAGTAGACAGGCGGTATCCGGCATCCCGGGTGGGTGTAGGCAAATGGTAGTAAACAAACGCATCATTTACCCAGCAGAAACTAGGGAAGCTGGCCTCCCATTGAACCTGTGGGAAATGGTCCCACGGTGCTTTTTTTCCTAGGCCAATCTTGAGTATGCCATCAGTGAGTAGGCCATGAGAATGGGGCCTCTACTACGCTAGGGCCCAGAAAATGTAAGAAGACATATAGAACTTCTTCTTCTGGTTTAACTGCCGGAACTGGGAGTCGACGTGGTTAGAAATTATTGTCGCCCAGTCAAAGTATCCTCCCTTGGTGCCGATGCCAAGGAGGAAATAGTACATCCATTTGGGAAACTCTTAGGCGGAGGGTTTCCTGAAGACCCGGGCCAATGCTATCATCCCCATCTGGATGCTCTCTTTGAATTCAGAGCGGGGAATCTCTATCTTCATTCTCTTTGGGTCCCTCTTTGGGACCTTGAGCCAATGGGTATTCATGTATACCCAGGCAACATCCTCCAGTTGTGTGAATTGGGTCAAGGCATCAATCCTTGTGACCACTGACGCTTTGTCAAACTGTGGGATCCCCAGGCTTGTTTGGAACGTGACAAGATCAAGGGACACCATAGGAGTGGGGTATCCCATAGGTTCTACGGCCGCAAGAATAACGACCTAGATAGAAGAGTTATAGTTATTCGCCAGTGTCAGGATAAGCTCCAGGGATTGCACAAAGCACAAGAAGCAAGCCACCCGGAGGATTTTTGAGTTCCCGAAGTTGATCGCCAATTGATCTCCAGCCTGTCGCTGGATGTGCATTATCTTCACCAAGGCCTGCATCTCCGACCATGTTCTAACATTAGTGTCAGTTATCATCTTTACCTTGGACTCAATCTTTGAGCCCACGATGACATTGTCCTGTATAAATTTCATGGTGAGGGGCATCTTTTTCAGGGCCTTTTCCATCTTTGACTTTGTTGCTGCCCTGGTCTCTGCTATGGTTGGTAGTTCTGGACTTCCGGGAGGAGATGATGCAGGCGCTTAGACATGTTTGGAATATGAACTCCAGGAACCTGCAAGGCAAAGTGACCATCATAATATATTCATTGAAATAATTATTCCAGGGTTCGGAGATCCTACTACCGTGATTTTTGCTTTCCTGAAAAGTTAGTTTCATGAAGAGAACCAAAAAGCAAAGCATATCGTAAACTTAAGATATTATCAAACATCCGGGTCTGGGGAATTTTATCACACTTGGAAAGGACACAGGATGGAAGATGGTAGGAGACCCAAAACCTAGAGAAATGACTTGGTGAGGATGCGTGAAAAGCCAAGCTGTCAAACCCATGTCGGCACCACGTGCGTTGGTATTAAATGCAAGTTATGGCGATGACAGCGGAACCAACTGTTTGAACGTGCGAAAAGTGGAAGCCAATTGGCTAGGATTAATTATGCGTATGGGAAATAAATAAGGCTCTGACAGAATTCATGGAGGAGAGAGAAAACTACCTGTTTGAAACCGGGTGAGAGCCGAGTTTCAAACAGGTGGTTTTCTGCCCCGAAGCGAGTTCGGAGGCAGAAAACTAGAAACAGAGGTGACTTGACTAGCTTGTCAAGCCACCCAGAGGGATATACATGGAGCCAAGGGATATATACAAAGAAATGAGGAGATATACAGAGACTATATTAAAACTATACACATATATACATGAATATACAATGCAGGACGACGTCCGCAGGAAAACTAAACAAGGCAGAAACATATATACAGCTATTTACAAACTTTACAGAGAGACCACCTCCGTGCAGAGGGCGGAAAACCCTCTAGCAAAGCCAACCCACCAACGGGTGGTGGAACTAGAAGACAGCAAACCAGACAAGACAAAGAAGCAAGACAAAATAGGGCAAACAAAAACCAAACAAAACCAAAGAAAATCAGAGAGCGGAAAATAGAAACACCAACCTGAGAACGCAGAAGGCGAAGGAAAAAGGAGGATTTACCACAAGAGCTCTACAACAGCTCGAGTTATCTGACGGTTAGAGTCACCACCACGAAGCACTCGTATTTTCCTGAGAATGACTGAAAATGTTAAGCACTGGTTATCACAAACTCTTTGCAAATGCTCTGTTAATCGCTTTGAAATCGCTCTCTAATTTCTCTCTAAGTGCTTAGAAGTTTTAATTGCAGTAAATGTCAAAGCGACAGATAATCTTTATTTATACCCATGGTAAAAAGGTAATCCTCCTTCTGGCGATCTCCGGACAAGCGAAACCTCCGGACACCGGGCCCGGGGATTTCCCATGATAATATCCTTAAGAACATCATGGCAGAGAATCCCAGAGTCCAAAATCTGGTTTCCAATGAAGGACAACCTCCGGGACCGTAGTCCCGGAGATGAAAACCGAATGAACAAAACACCACATTGGGGAAAGAAAACCCCAGAGAAAGAAAACAAAAAAAAGGGCAAGAAAGACAAGGCGAAGCCGCAAGCAGAACAAAACAAAAAAAAAGGGGACCCAACATTTTGCACACAAAATGTAGGGACGGGGATGAAGGGCAAAACAGTAAGTTGATAGAACCAAGTGCAGGATAAAGAAAAACATTACAAGTTTTGATCCATGCATCAGATGGATCATAGCAATCACATTGTAAGTTTTTCATAAAAATATTTTCCTCAGTAATGACATTTATTTAAGATGTGGGATCAACAAGACAACCATGAGTAGGTATCTTAGCAATCCTAGCATAGATATAAAGGGGACCATCAAGAGCTTTAATCATTTCAGAATCATCAAAGGTGATTAAAAGTTGCCTAGTTCACTTATCCTTAGTTTTCTTTTGAGGTTTAGGTGGAACTGGAAGTTGAATTAGAGGTGAGGGATCTTGAATAGTAGGTTGAGATGAAATAATGCTCTCTACATGATTAACAATGTGATTAAGATCATCCATCTTTGAATTGTAAACAATATCCATAGAAGATGGTTGAGCTATGGTATTAGTATCATGTGTAGGTAAAGGATTCTTATAGATTTGAAGGTTTTGATTAGGAGGAGAAACAAATTTATTCCCACTACCATAAGAATTATCAAGATAAAAAGCCTTAGAATTAATTAAATCTTGAATTTTATGCTTTAGAGAATAACATTTTTCAGTATCATGGCCATTCTAGTGATAGTATTGACAAAAATATTTAGAATTGAAGGATTTAGATTCTATTGTGTTAGGGAGAAGAGGTTGAATATGAGGCAAGGTAATCATATTAGCACTTAACAACCTACTCATTATAGAATGCAAAGTTTCAGAGAGAGGAGTAAACGTACGATTCATACGAAAAGCATTAGATGTAGAAGTGGCATTATTGGATGTAACATTAACTTGATCAACAACCACATACATCTATTTATTAATATTGACATAGTTGTTAGGTTTCTAAAACTAATTAGGATTAGTGTCACTCTTATCAACTAGAACAAGAGTCATTGGAGTGTTTCTCTCAAATTGACTCACTTGCAACCGATAATGGTGAAGTGGTGCACAAAGTTGTTGAAAAGAGGTAAATTTAGTAAGAAGAATCTTATCTCTAATATCCTTTTGTAAATTTGAAATAAACATGTGTTGAATATCAATATAAGGAATAGGATAAGAAATCTGAGCATACAAATGCTTAAATCTACCAATGAAATCAGTCAAGTTTTCCTTAATGTTTTTTTTTTTTTATAATGCATTAAATCAGCTAAGGACACTTGTGGACCAATGTTATTTTGAAATTGTTGGATAAAGGTATTAGAAAGTTTAGGAAAAGAATCAATTGATTAAGGAGGTAAAGAAAAATACCATTGCAAAGCGTTATCACAAAAATTTCTAGCAAACAATTTAGCTAAAATCCTATGGTCATGAGCATAATCACAACAAAGGATTTAAAATGTTTTAACATGAGTGAAAAGATCTCCTTTACCATTGTAATTCTCGAGATGAGGCATATCGGCTTCTTGAGGGACAGTAGCATGAATGATGTCTAAGGATAAAGGACTACCCATGTCACATGTAGGAATGCTAAACTTGGATTGGGTTAATGATGCAAGTTGTTGTTGTAAAGATGACACAGTTTGAGCTAAAATAATAATTGTGGAATCAATAGAGGAAACACATGGCATATAAATGTTAGGAACACTAGGAAAAGTGTAGGAAGCAACAAAAATAGAAGACACAACTGGTGGAACATTAGGAACCACAGTTGGAAGGGGATTAGAATAAGGAAAAGGTACACTATGATATGAAGGTTGTGAGGTAGGTAGAGATAATGGTTGTGCACTCATAGGAATAGATTCTATTAGGATAGAGGTAGTCATCAAAGGAGGAGTATAAGTAGGAATGCTAGATAAAGGAATAGAAGAAGTGATGTAACACACCTAGGCTTCCTCTTTACCCTATTTTACTCTAGGGTATCTTAGGCCAATTTAGTGACCTAGTAGGGTTCTATGCTCAACCCTACTCTCCTTAGGTATCTTAACACAAGATCCTAACCTTTCACCTAGTGTACACCAATAGTACAGATAAAAAATGCTCCATTATGCAACACAAACTAAATAGGTCTTCCCTAGTCTCAATCTCCAAGAATTGTCTGAATTAATATTAGGACTTAGCTCCATGGAAGGATAGGTCATCAGGACCTCAACTGGCTCTATTTTAACCCTTGCATTCACCATTCACAAACATATATCAATCTAGTGTTTCAAAGTGCACCCTTCTCAACCCAAATAGGCTACAAGCCAATTAGGCCTTTTTCTTTTCTTTTTGAAGATAACTTGAAATTTTCCCACACAAGCCTCCTAAAAGGTTTAGGATTTACACACCCTTTTTCAATTACTTTGAGATCTTCAAGATCTCCAATTCTCAAGTTGTTCGTACAACCCTTCCTACAATCATGCCTAAAAATCAGGGTTTTAGGGCTTATTGATAGTCTGAACACAAGAGTGTTCTTTCAACATAGAAAAAAACTCCTCCAAACTTCTCCTAAGAATTGGGGGTCTTTAAAACATTAATATATCCCTCCATGAGCTTTGGTTTAAGCCACCAATGCATTCAACCATCCTTGCATCACTTGCAATGTTTCTTAGTCCCTAGCCATGCACAGCAGGCTCGCCTAGGGCATCATTGCGAAAATAGAAAAACTACTTTCTAGGGCCCCTCCTTCTATAAAAATAATGTACATGGAGTCTCCTCACCCATGCCAAGACCCGTACAAAATCTACAGTGGCAAGTTGAGTTAAGACCCCATTTGTCCAACATGCCTGGTTCAGACCAGTGACATGGAAAAATATAAAGAATTTAACTAATCCAATACAAACACTAAAAATTGACAAAATATCTCTGTATAGAATCTCAAAATAACCTACCCTACATTAATCAGTGGCTATAGGCTGAGATCTAATCCATCTAGCTACTGTAATCAAGAAAACACACTAAAATTGCTCTAAAAATGCACACACATAAAATTATGTATATTCAAAATGTTCACCAACCTTGCCTACAGGTTGAGGAAGGCCTCTTAAACTTGTCCCCATCCCTAATCTTATGGTTTCAGATAGTTTCAATAACCATTTCATCAAAAATTCTCTTCTTGCATAATTGTTGTCAATGTTGTCAATGACAACATTGACAATTTCGACAACTTTCCACAATTTTAGGAGATACACTCTAAACTTTGCTCTAAGACCATTAAAACATCATAATAGACTTAGGTAGATCATTCCTACCTCTCTTATGTCCTACAACACTTTCTTTCTAAATTTGACCCCTATGTGCTTGATTCACACCATTGCCACAACATTGGCAACTAGGGTCCAATTTGGCACTTGTCTCGTAAAGGACACAACAAAATTGAAAAGACCTACACTTGCCTCTTCCTTGAAATATTTTACAAAGTACTTTCTACTACAAAATAACAATATAGGAGTCTTAGACTATGGCTCTTCATCCTCCAATAAAGACTATATTTTAAATGTCTTGCCATTCTTCTTAAAGGATATGGAATTCTCCTTTCCATGATACACTACCTCTCTTTCATATTTCCATGGTCTTACTAACAAAATGTGGCAAGCATCCATTTGTAGGATGTCACAAAGTAATTTATCCTTGTAGCTTGCTATAGATAACTCTACCCATGTTTGCTCATTTACAAACACACTCTGTCCCTTATTAAGCCAAGTCACCTTGTAGGGGTTCACATGGGGTATCTTGGTTAATTTCATCTCAGTAACTACCTCCTCTAATATTATATTGTCAGTAGATCCAAAGTATACTATCACCTTGCAGACTTTTCCAAGCATCTTACATCTGATCCTAAACAATGCCCTTCTTTGCTTAGGCTCATCCTTCACTGGCTGCCTGATTAATACCCTTCTAAACATTAGATTCTCACCCATCTTAGAGTCTATATTATCAACATCAGGTGCTTTGACACTAGAAGTGTATTCTTGAACATAAGCTACCCTCTTGTCACTATTGGATGTAGTAGGCTTATCAGGACACCTATATGTTGGATGACTAGTTTGTCCACAATTGTAGCACTTCATATTTACAAAATATGAGTTTCTTCTACCTCCTCTTATCCTATTGGATCCACTCTGATTACCTCTACCTCTGCCATAACCACCTCATGGTGTGGATTCATTGGTGTGCTCTGTCAATTTGCTTTCACCTTGGCTTCTTTGTTCACTGCCCCTGCCTTGGTAACCCCCTCTCTATCCTCTTTGGTCTCTCCCTCTACCTCTACCCTTGAGATTAGAGTCACTCTTCTTTCTATTATTCTCTTCAACCTTGAGAGCTAGCTGTTGACATCTCTGAATAGTAGTGGGGGTCCACAAGCTAATCTCTTCTTGGATGTTCCACTTCAACCCACCTAGATACCTAGCCATTCTAATTGGCTCTTCTTCTTGTTTCTTTGACCTAAGATAGAGTCTTTGAAATTCCTCTGTATAGGAGGCTACATCCATATCTTTCTGATTCAATTCTTGTCTCTTTCTATGGAGTTGTATCTCATAGTCTTCTGGTAAAAAATTCTCTTTCATATTAGTTACCATTGCTTTCCAATTTTCTATAGGTTGCTTCCCAAGTCTGACTCTTTCATCCTGCAGGTACTTCCACCATGTTAGGGATTATCCCCTAAGCCTTGACTTAGCCACCTTAACCTTTTGTGCATCTGTTATGTCTTCACACTTGAAGTGATTCTCCATCCCTTCAATCAACTCCAACACTGTTTCAATGTTCATTTTCCCACTAAACAATGGGATTCCTTATAAGGATTTACCACCCAATTCCTTGATGGCTTTCAAGAATGGTTCCTACTCCATCACAGGGTCTGGTGCAGGGACAATATCATCCTCTTCAACCTTCTTCTTCCCTCTATCACTTGTTTCACCTTCTCTACCTTGATCTCTTATATCCACTACTTCTTGTAGTTTTAGCTTCATCTCTACTAGGGCCTCTTCAAGGAGTCTATTCCTCTCATTTTTCTCATCCATGTCCCTATAAAACTCTTCATTTGTTACCATGTCTATGGAGCCACAAGATTCCACCTCTGACATATACAATCCCAAATCTTTTGGGGCTCTGATACCACTCTAATGTAACACACCTAGGTTTTCTCTTTACCCTATTTTCCTCTAGGGTATCTTAGGAAAATTTAGTGACCTAGTAGGGTTCTATACTCAACCCTACTCTCCTTAGGTATCTTGACACAAGATCCTAACCTTTCACCTAGTGTACACCAATAGTACTGATAAAAAATGCTCCATTCTGCAACACAAACTAACTAAGTCTTTCCTAGTCTCAATATCCAAGAATTGTCTCAATTCCTCTTAGGAATTAGCTCTATGGAAGGATAGGTCATCAAGACCTCTATTTTTTCCATTTTAACTCCTACATTCACCATTCACAAACATATATCAATCGAGTGCTTCAAAGTGCACCCTTCTCAACCCAAATAGGCTACAAGCCAATTAGGCCTTTTTCTTTCCTTTTTGAAGATAACTTGAAATTTTCCCAAACAAGCCTCGAAAAAGGTTTAGGATTCAAACACCCTTTATCAAGTACTTTGATATTTTCAAGATCTCCAATTCTCAAGTTGTCCGTACAACCCTTCCTACAATCATGCCTAAAAATTAGGGTTTTAGGGCTTATTGATAGTATGAACACAAGAGTGTTCTTTCAACCCAGAAAACAACTCCTCCAAACTTCTCCTTTGAATTTGGGTTCTTTCAAACATTACTCTATCCCTCCATGAGCTTTGGTTGAAGCCACTGGTGCATTCAATCCTCCTTGCATCAGTTGCAATGTTTCTCAGACCCTAGCCATGCACAACAGGCTCGCCTAGGGCATCTTTGCAAAAATAGAAAAAATACTTTATTGGGCCCCTCCTCTATAAAAATAATGTACATGGAGTCTCCTCACCCATACCAAGATCCTGTACAGAATCTATAGTGGCAAGTTGAGTTAAGACCGCATTTGTCTAACTTGCCTGGTTTAGACCAACGAAAGGGGAAACAAAAATAATTTAACTAATCCAATACAAACACTAAAAATTCAAAAAATAACTCCGCATAGAATCTCAAAATAACCTACCCTACATTAATCAGTGGCTACAGACTAAGATCTAATCTATCTAACTACTATAATCAAGAAAATACACTAAAATTGCTCTGAAAATGTACACACAGAAAATTATGTATATTAAAAATGTTGACCAACCTTGCTTACAGGTCAAGAAAGGCCTCTTATACTTTTCCCCATTCCTAATCTGATTGTTTTAGATAGTTACAATAACCATTTCATTGAAAATGCTCTTCTTGCATAATTGTTGTCAATGTTGTCAATGACAACATTGACAATTTTGACAACTTTCCACAATTTTAGGAAATACACTCTCAACTTTGTTCTAAGACCATGAACACATTATAATAGACTTAGGTAGATCATTCCTACCTCTCTTAGGTCCTAAAACACTTTCTTTCTAAATTTGACCCCTATGTGCTTGATTCATACCATTGCCACAAAATTGGCAATTAGGGTCCAATTTGGCACTCGTCTCTTAAAAGACAAAACAAACTTGAAAAACCTTCCCTAAGGACCTAACACACACATTAGGACACCTCTAGTCCTATTATTCAACTAGTGGTTTGGCTAGAACCACTACAAGCCAAAAGATCTCTAGAAGCCCTAGGTCACCAAGAAGGCTTACCTAGGTGCTTCTGCACCAAGAAGGTCCTGTGCTATTTATGAGAGGAGTAAATCCTAGATCTTGAGCCTCTTGAGCTATAGGTTTAACATTAGAATTTACAAGATGAGTAAGACCACACAAGACGTTTACACCTTGATCTTTATCATGGAGAAATTTCTTAAGAGCCTCTATAACTTGGATAGAATCTTTATTATGGTTTTCTTGGATAAACCAATTTCCCATTTTATCAAGTTTAGTTGAGAGTTTTTGCACTTGTTCAGGAGGAACTCTTAAGGAATCATCCTCATCATGAGATGAGTGAGAATATTTATGCTCCATGCAAGGATTGGAATCATGAGTTATCAAACTATCATCTGGGATCCTAAGGAAAGGAGAGGAAGACTCGGGATCAAAGGAACCCATAAGTCTACGGCTTCTTCTAACTGGGATACTATAAGTAGGACTAGAAGTGGTAAAGCTCATACACCAATGCAATACAAATGAACTAATACAATATTTTAATTTATTAAGTTTAAATTTAATTGAAAGAACATGCAAGATCTAGCATAAATATGTAAATCTAACACCAAAAATAAAAAGTTGTCTATCGTGGGTTCACCAAAATGTAAGATCTAAAATGCGAGATCTTCTAAAATGTGAGACATATAAGATTGTAGAGGTAGAATTTTTTTTTGATTATTATTTATTGATTGATTAGGTTTGAGATGTGTTGAATTTCCTTAACCTTTACATTTAATTGTAATTTATGTATTGTAATGTGATTAATCATATAGGGGGAAGGAAGATAAGATGTTCCTGTTTTATCCCCAAATGCACATATGAAAGATCCAAGTTGATTAACTCAAAAGAAGGATGAATGCACAAATGAATCAACCCTTTGGAAATGAGATCAGGGAAGAAGATCTTAAATTCCATTTTATGAATAAGGAGATATGATATATTGTAGTAATTTCAAAGGATGAGAATAAGTACCAACCTTAAAGAATTGTAGATCTAAAGAATGCTATTTTCTGAAGTTTGTACTCTATTTCTAGAAAATCTAAAGTATGAACCAGGATAGAAATGCAGAGACAAACAAAACCCATAAATTATTTTCCAATCCAACACAATCCTATGAAAAAGGTCGACCTTGACCCAAAAATGTCACAGTTGACCCATGAATCTCGACCCTGACCTATGTTGCCTCGACAAAAAATCTATTTTTAGATCCTGATAGTTCGCTTAAAAGGGTATCCAGATCTGAGTTCAAAACTATAGTCCTAAACCTCTATCTGTAAGAAAAAGAGATATATTTTTTGGGGGTCGGGGTTTGCCTTGGCCAAACCCCGAGTTTCAAATTAACCTCAAAATATAATTGAAATTGCATAAGTAAAACAAAGTAAATGCATAAATTCACCTTGCTTGTAAAAGTCCTTGTGGAGGATTCAAATCTGTGGATCCACAAGTATGTATGCACCAAATGGATCTAGAATGTAGAATTTAGGATGTATTCAATCAATTTATTGTAGATCTCCGACACCAAATCTTGAATGGGTTCTTGAATAGGAAGAGGCTTGGAAGAAGGTGGATGGAGAGATCACCAAAAAGGGCACTATGTAGCTTGAATCGTTCAATAGGCTCCAATGGATCTCCTTTATGAAAATGAATTCTTGAATGCTTGAGGATGCATAGATGCTTGCATAAAATATTTCTCCTTAGCTTTATTTAACTTCACTTGATAATGCTTCTCAATTGCTCAATGATCCTTAGGCTTAGATAGAAGACTTAGAAAAAATGAGAGGATAAGAAATCCCTTTTATATGAAATTAGGGCACAATCTTCTAAGGAGGCTGACATAGGATAATTAAATTCTCATTAAATAATTTACCCTTAGGAGAGGACCTATATTAAATATACTTTAGGGATCATCGCTGCGGAACCCGAAACAGTCAACCCAGAAGCGGGAATTAACTTTTTCAAAGACCGACATCTGGAAACTATGAGATCCTAAAATTTGGACCATGGGTCAAGGTTGAGGTCAACCTTGACCTAGGTTAGGGGTGAGTTAGACATTGACCTAGGTCAAGGTTGAGGTCAACATAGACCTAAAAGGTCAACACTGACACTGAGGTCAATGATCTCTAATCTACAGTCCAGAATGCCAAAAACTGGCTGGACAGAGGTGGAAAATGGGGCAGAACAAGGGAAAGCCAGGTCTAAATTAGGAACCCATTCAAGGCACTTGGTATGACCCAAAACCACTTACTCAGAAGGAAAAAAAAGTCTACCATTGAATTTCTTCCATTTTTTGACTACATACAATTGTATTGCTGCATATTATGCTACACATATTCCTCATTCTGCTGCGTGGATTTAATGTATTACTGTGCAATGTAATTTTTAACCTATAAAATATCTCCTTGGGCCTGTGCACCAGTTAAAATTATTTCATCACCTTTCTTTTGTTGTGCATGATACATGTTGTTTTTATACTCCAAGCGGTCATGCGGATTATCACCTCTCCATTCCACATTATCGTACATATGGCGCTACTGGTGATTCTGTGCATACTCATACTGCTGGTAATCTTACTGTTGGCACCAATTTTCATTCAAACTTGTGCATTGTCATTTTCTCCAAGATACCTTCCAACCAATAAGAGATCACTTCAAGCATTGCAGGGAACATTTTTATTATCTTTCCGCCCACCATTCGCTACATATTTATTTTTTCCACCTTCTCTATTCATTTCATCACATTTCTCATTCTGTATATTTTTTCCATTGTTTTGATTGTCATAACAGTTAGTGGTATCATATAGAGGGTTCAAATGAAAATGTCTGAAAGGGCCATTGTTTTTTTTCCTGTGAGGAGGAAGATACTTTGGAATTCTGTCATTTTTATCAATTTCTTTGTCCATTGAATTTACTTCTATAGATTTAGGGCTATTACATGGTGATATAACATCCTCTCTTCGAAACCTCAACCTTCTAAAAATATCATCCAGTTGTTGTTTCAATGCCCTAATCATTCCTTCATCCTTCTTATCTGGAGCGATTAATCCTTGTGCCATTATATCCACAATTTCATCTTCCCATGTTTTCCCTTCATGTTCAGATATATCAATGTTCCTTGGACCAAAACACATGGTTTTATTTCCATTGTCACTAATGGGACTAGTTTGACTTGAATTCAGAAATTTCTCACAAGCCAATTCCCTCTCATCTCTATTAGGTTGTGTTGTATTAGGTACGTACAAAATTTTTGAATTTCTATTTCTTTTATTTGGTTCTAATTCAACAAAGGTATTATTTTTTAGGGATCTTCTTCCTGACATACCTTTCTCTCAATCTTTCTTCGAGGTTGAAATTTAGAGTCACCACCTCACTTTCTATGAGGAAAAAATTATTCTGATTCATCTCTGTCCTAGTAGAGTCTTATCGATCTTTGCAACTATAACCAAAGATTCTGCATATATTCTTTACAAATTTTCCCTAGTAGAGTTACCAATTTGTTGGTGCCCAAAAATGAAGGATCGATTTTGGCCAACTGACAGGTACACACTAGTATCTCTACAATTTTGGCTTAGTTAGGCCAAGGCTTGTAGGCCTGATTTTACTTCGAACTAATCAATCCTCTATGATGCCTAACTACATACACAGGTAATCAAATCTCCTCCAAGGTGGTGAAAGGTCCTTGGAGGCAACAATAGTATATATTAATGCTCTTCATATTGCAGAATTTCAATTAAATTGAACAATCCTTAAAAACCCTAATTTTAATAAATGCTTTGAAAATTGATTAAATTATTAATGAACTACAAAATTTGAATCAAAAGACAATGTTCAAATAACAATATTAGTGCCTACTGAAAATATGGGTTATATAGTCAAGAGAATCCAGCCCTAAGTACAATCAAAGACGATTTAAAAAAAAAACTTGCTTTTAATAAAACAAGATCATCACCTCACAAGCTTCCGCTTGAAATACAATTCAACTTAATAAAGACAGTCAATCTTGTTGAATTTAACTTGAATTAGGAGTCTGAAAAGAAAAAATGAAGACACTCAGATCTTACAATTGATATTCAAATCATATACATTAAAATTTAATTATACAATAAGGGAATGTAACAAAGTGAGGCACTCTAATACACATAGTATCTAAAAAACTAACTGAAAATCAATAACAATATAATCATAAAAAATAAGAATAACACTTATCTTATATGACATCTAAAAATTTGTACATAGTGACTCATATCTGCAATAATATCCGTTCTCTTCTGGAATTGTCTCTCCCCAAAAAATCTCATTGTAATTGTTTTTAGTTTATTTGACTCAATATTTATATGTTTTTCAAAGGTTCCCATGAAAGGACATACCCTTTCATAAATACCCAATCTGAAAAATAAGCCTAAATAATTACAATAACTTAACCATATATATGGTTTAAGGGAGTAAAACATTTCCCATATTTAAAAATATTTAAATATGTGTTTGCCAAATCTTTGGATAATTTTCTTGGTTATCTCTATTGTTTGTGATATAAGAATCCTACACACCAAATCCAAAATTAGATAACCTTTAATAAATTTCAAGTTTAGGGCTCATTATTAGTAATTTTCTTAAATCACTCAAATAATTCCTCGATTAAATATTATTAATTGTAATAATTAATAACATATTAAGATAAACCACCAAGAAAGTCATAATATAAGAAAATCTTATTTTTTAATTGAATTTTGATTTTTCAGATTTAAAAGATAATACATTTCACTCATAAAATATCTTTCAAAATGTGAAATAATATTTGCCTGATATAGATAAAAAAATTTCCTAAAATCTAGGGTACAATAATTGTAAACATTATAATTCACCCTAGAAAATAACAAGGCAATATTTACCCTAAAATGATAATTCACATAATATACATAGGGTAATATTATTAATATTGAAGAAGAAGATAACTTTTAAAGGTAACCCTAAAATTATGTAATTTACCTTAATAAATATTTTCAACATAGCCAACGTAAAAAGAGAATACATTAATCAAAGTATATTTATGTATCTTTATAGATCAAATTAAAAGCATAGAAGTATATGCACAAATCATCACAGTAAATATTTTCAATAAACATATAAGGTAAAATATACATTTCAAAAAATAATAAGAGAAAAAGATACCCAATTATAGTTATTTACCCTAATAAGATATTTCAGATTAGTAATTTAGGGTAAATTAAGATAGAGTTAAAATAAAGGAAATTCATTTATGTGAAAAACATTTAATGGCGAATATAAAAGAGAAGTGAGATGATATGATTCTCTCTAACACATAACTCGAAGAAAACATTTAGACTAATTGGTTAGAGGGGGGATGGGTAGGTAGGTAGGAAAAAGGGGTGGCTTGAGAGGTCGAGTGTTCAGCTCCCAATCGCCACCCCTTTTACCCTATGTACCTATTATTTCCCTTTTCTTTTATTTCTATTTCAAAAATAGTTATTGCATAAAATCCATTGAAATATCATATTAAAACTTTGCTAATAAATATAAAAATAGAATAATGACAATATTTTAGAGCCCTTTTTATTGTTTAATTAATGTTTTAAAATAGGAAATATCATGAAAATAAAAAAAAATATTTATACTTCCCTGATATTATGCATGTAGAGGGTCTGAATTTTCAGGTGCCAACAAAGGTCATAGAAAGAATAACGTATAAGTGAAAACAACACTATGTAAAATATTAGGAAGTTCGTCAAAGCAACCTAGTACTCAATTACAATATAATTAACCATAAATTTTAGAACCTACATATTTATATCAATATATTTGAAAAAATATTATTAATTAAAACCCCAAATATAAGTACATAAATACATCAGCATCCATCTAAATGTATAAATCCCATAAATATATGTAAATACATTTGGAAAACAACACAAGATATCTTTCAAATATATGTACATACATATTTTAGTACACAAATACATGAATAATTTAATAGAAATGAAAAAAATTAGAGAGATTCCTCTTGTATGATTGTTAAAAGATTTGGGAAATTTTTTAAGGGGTAGTCAGAAATAGATCACTAGTAAGAGTTATTTTCTGAAGAGTGGGCGATTAAAAAATATCTTCTTTAGGAAGGACTAAATTATTCTAGAAAAAGAAAAAGACCCGTTGTAATATAATTTGATTCTGTATTTTCTTAATAGCCTTACAAACTTCTTTAATATAGTACTTTTGATTTTTAGAAGGACACCAGATAAATATATCACTATCTTTGCTCAAGTAGACCATTCTATTGATTAAATGATGCCTATCTGATGGAGATGATGAAGATCAAGTGATACCGAGTATCATGATTGTAGAAATTGTTAGATCAGTTGTTGTTTTGTAATTGATGTCAACCAATTGGTTAATTGATTTTTTTGTGTTACCATATCTTGAGAGGAGAAGTTAAATGGGTGAAAAATATAGATCAGACAATGATGAAGTAATGATGTTTTAGCTATTTTCTACTTTATATTTGATCTTATATAGTTGATATGTTTGATTGATCAAGTCGGGAACTACAATGAATTAAGTTATGACAAAAGGAGACACTTTATCAAGCTAGACTGAGTCAGTTGGTAGAATATAATGTGAGTCAGTTACAGTTACTAAGCAGCGAGAGAAAGCTAGACATCGAGCAAGTGATGAAGTCAGTTACTGAGTTGCAAATCAAGTTTTATTGAGTATAGTATACAAATATTAAATGATGATTTAATGCAAGGATATGATGAGCTGGATGATGAAATGAATTAAATGAAGTTTGTTACAAGATCTACAAGTAAGAAAATTCAATATCAAGATTTAAGGTGAAGATAAATGGTTAAACAAAAAAGTGAAAGTTCCAAGAAAAGTTATAAGTTCCGAGGAAAAAGTGATATGGTTTACTAAGTTGAGAAATTGAATAATATGATCGAATGACAGAGCACAAAGGAATGAAAATTACATTAAGGAGATTAAGAGGCATAAGTATGTCTATATAAGGAATGAGATTTACATAGAGAAGTGAGTATTGGAAATTTAGAGAAAAGAAGGAAAGAAACTGAAGAAGAACATTTACCAAGAAGAACAAAGAAAGACAGATCCAATAATCTATAGACTGAGAAAGATATCAATGGATTATGTGATGCCAGTATTCAAATGAGCATAAAGGATCTAATTCAAGAATAGTGAGTTGCTATTTTTTTTATAGATCAAAGTTTACTATTGCGTATTAATATTATAACATAGAAATCTCTTAACCGAGTAGATTTAATAGTCCTAATGGTAAAACCTAGAGTTATGTGACATTCCAAAATAGATTTTGTATACCTCTAACCAGGTCACTCCTAACAGGGTGAATATCTTAACAAATCTGAGGTAAATCCCCTGACAGGGTCGTATTTAGCAAATGTGTTTATAATCTTTAACATGATAAGTTCATAATTGAGCATACTTTAGAAGGGTACAATTTTATTCTGGGTTATGATTCCCATAGAGGTTTTTCACAAATTTGGTTTCTTCATTAAACCTCATTTCAATGAGTTATATCATGTGTGCATGAGTCACTATGATGTTGCTAATTTTGTATGATTGAATATTGCTTATATTATTTGGTGATTTGATTATTTATTGTATTCCATACTTACCGAGTGAATCAGTGAGTTCAGTTTTAAGAGTTTACTGTTTGATTTTCCTGATTCACCCCTTGCCCCTAAGTGTGACCAACAATTAGTATCAAATCTTTGTTTCTCTGAAGTGATAAGTTTAAAGGACTTGAGTAAGATCTAAAAATGTATATAAGGGAAGCACCAAAGCTTAATAGGGACCATTTCTATACATAGAAAAGTAGAATGCGGTTCCATGTGTCTAGAGTAGGAGAATATGCACTTTACTATCTTGAGAATGAATATATAGAACCAAATGTGGTACCTTTGGTAATCAGTGAGCAAAGATAGAAATTTGAGCATACACAAGTCATGATTGAGATTTCATATACACTTACGAACCATGAATATAATGAGCTCGAAGGTTTTACTACTCTGAAATAGATGTGGGATAAGATTATTTTGACCTATGGTGGAGATCAACATGTTCAGAAGGCTAAAGAAGAAATTTTGAGAGGAAAATTTGACTCTATGAGGGTGAAGGAAGGATAGAACATATTACAATATAGTACAATAGTTAAGGAGATTGTTAACTATTTTTGGAAAGTGATCAATTTTGTGTGTGTTACATCACTTTTTGTTTTTTTTATTTATGGAAACACATCTGGCATATTGATTGATTGATTTGAAGTTAAGTTTTGGTGATTCAATTCTGTACTTGGCTCAGTACAGAAGAAAAAATTCAGAGGTATTTTGGGTATCAAAGATTGAGATTAATGAGTTATGTTGATTGAGCTTAGATGGAGCTACTATGGGGTATGTTTAACCTACATCTAAGATTATTTTTATTTTGGTGATGATTAAAGACAGTTACATAGAATTGAAGACAGGCAACATCAGTGGAACAATGATACAAAGTAGTTGAACTGAGGTGATGATTTGGGGAGTATGATGTGGAATGCTCAAAAGCTAAGATAGATTATGGTTGTGGATAATCTATATTTTGACTATATAAGAGTGCCAACTATGTATTTGATATTTTTGTTATTAATTGTATTTTATTGAGAGTCGACTATGTAATATTTGGTTAAGAGAGATGACTTGGCAAAGAGAAAAGATATATATATATATATACATACAGAGAGAGAGAGATCTATTGTAGAGAGAAGATATGGCTGGATGTACTCGATGGAATCAGATATATGTGAGAATGGAAGAGCAGAGGATTGACAAAGATCATTGAAGAACTATGAATGGAAGTATCTAAGAATTGAAGACGCTTGTTTTGTTCATGACTAAGAAAATTTTTGTAATAGAAGTGTTATTGTAAGATTTGTAAGCTCAGTTGGCCCCTAATAGGGTGTTGTATACCTTTAAAAGGGTTTTTATTCCTTTAAGAAGGGAATTTACTATGTAATATTAATATCCTAATAGGGACACTATACTTTTTTTCATTCTTGTGGGTTCCATCCCCACTGGGGTTTTCTCTTGGCCAAGGTTTTCTCGATAACATATAATGGTGTTATGTGTTCTTTGTTATTTTCTTATGTTCTTTTGATTACAATATGCTTATGGTTTATGTTGAATTGTTTTAAAGTTTATTTTAAGTGCTTTAATACTTATTTACCCCCCTCTTAGTATTAATTAATCCTAACAATTGGTATCAGAGCTTTTGGCCCTTAGAGAGAAAGATTAATAGCTTAAGGGAGATCAGAATGGATTCAAATAATTTACAAGAGAAATTTGAAGGTGCACTTGAAGATCTTGACAAAGTTAAAGCTAAGAATGGAGACTTGAGATTAAAAGTAAGGAGATAAGATGGATTCATCAAGAAACTAAAAGGCCAGCTTGAACTTTCCAGAAAGAAAAGACAAGACCTTGTGATTCAGATAAAAGAAGATTCAGACAATGATAATTTAGAACAGATAAAGCAACTTTAAAAAGAGAATGACACATTGAAGCTTGAGAATGAAGTAATGGTTAAAGATATTTAACAAGAAAAAATATTCTAAAAGAAAGATTGAAGAACCATTGAAAAATGCAAATGTTTTGATGGAACAAATGAAGAATGATGCTGACCTTTACAACAAGTATCTAGAATTGGACAAATACAATTAGATCATAAAAGGTGAAATTGTTGAGACAAATAAATACACTGAGAAAATACACATGAGAAGTGACTTGATTGATGAGAAAAGAGACATATAGAAACCTAAAAGTTATATGACTGGCATTGGCTTCGATGAAGCTCAATATTACAAGAATCAAGAAGAGAAACTAGATGCAAAGATTGATGGAGAAAAAACCTACTCTTGAAAAACCTAAAGAATAGATCAAACCTTTTAGAGGTATATTCTTTGGTTGCAACAATTTTGGACACATTAAAAGAGATTGCAAAGTTAATGCCCCTTTTAAAAAAAATTCTTGTTATGGGTTTTCCTATAATGCATATGGGCACAAGAAAGCAGAATGCAGGAAAGTCAATCAATCTAGATATGGACAAGTCAATAGAGGAGAACATACAGTGAAACCTACATGTTACAAATCTAATAACATTGGACACATTGCAAACTTTTATAAGATACAAGTAAATCAGGATAGAAGACCTCATATATGTTACAAATACAACAATCTAGGACATATAGGGAAGTTTTACAAGTATAATGGAGTGAACAAAAGAAGAATACCACCTCCTAGGAATACATAGAAGACTAACAATAATATTGATAAGAGTGTTGCAAAAATAAAGAATGACTTTGACAGTTGTTTCAAGAAAGAAAAGGATAAGAGTAGTGGAAACATATGTAAAATCAAAGAGACTAGTAAGATATTGGTTCAGGGAGAGACAGTATATGTTAGTGGATCTTCTCTTGAGGATAGTAAAGAAGAATTGACCTAATTTTCCAATCATGGCCTTAGGGGGAGTATTTGATAAAGATATTAGAATATATCCCGCCCCTCATTATGTGGATTGAGCTCTCTCAAGCTTAGGTGTGATATTGACCAACATCATGGAATGTATATCGAAGAGTGCAACATCAGACAATGCATATATTATGATCACGAGATTTATGAATGACTGGACAACATTGGGTAATGTGAGCTTTTAATAACTTAAAATTTTATAAAAACCTAATGGTTATCTATTTCCTTATCATTTGACAAGTAGCGACCTAAGGAGATCAGAGAGAAGAGACATTCAGATTGTCTAGAAATTTCCTTGCATGATCAGTCAAATCATATACTCAGAATTCCATTTGTAAAAGGTATTTACATCATCTACTTATGCATAAATTATGGATGCACCTATGATATATGATGTTGTGGATAGACCTAGGTATAAATTCAAGAAACATCCTTTTAAGTCATGTAACGACAATCCTGAAGGAGCATTTTCCCAGATACCATATGGAATTTTGCATGTTGAAGACATTAGGGCATACATTCATTGCAAGTATGACATACTAGGTATTGATGACATTTCTACTAAAATGGAGTACATGGAGCTGAGTTAATCATTATGAAAATTATGGACTTATATGAATTGAGGGAAGATAAATGGTCTAATATATTGCTGAGTAGAGTTTATGATCATTTTATTTTGATAGGTGAACAACCTATGAATAGTTTTATTCAATTGATACATGAGATTACTCGACTAGATAATACTAGAATCATCCCTATAGCAAAGAAGATTGTTAAGAGGAAAGTTGAAACCCTAACACACTCGAAATGAGATAGGAGAGCTATGACAGTGAATGACATATATCTACAGGATGTGAGATTGATTTAAATGATACTTGGTTACAAATTCTACTATAGTAGTAGACCTAATTCGGTATCTACTAGAGTTATTATTATGGCTACAAAATGGTGAAAGAAAATACAAAGTATAATCTATGCAAAGTATTGACACAATAGTTTTTGGGGAATGTGAATTTAATAAAGAAAGACAAATCCAAAACATTTTGATTTGGTTCATTACTAGTTCACATGTACATTCATATTCAGTAAATATTTCCAATAATTCACCCTAGTGGTTGGATAAAAGTTATACCTACTAGCATTTATATTTCACATAGTTACAGAAGGTAGAAAAACACATGGGTTCATGGAGAGCTATTTGGTATGATTAATATTATTCAGAGGCAGCTGAAAGAAAGATACAAGATTCTTGATGACTTAGTTGAAAATTATAACGATACAATCTATTTCATGTTTGAAACTGATTTTGTATGTTTTGAGGCAGTTGTTCCATGGAAGAAATGGTGTTATCATATGGGATATGAAGTGAGTCTAGAAGTGCTAACTATGCATATTGAACATGTTTTGGCATTTGAGGTAGATATATCTGAGGAAATATGGGGTACTTATGAGGAAAAATCAACTAAATTTAGATAATAACATACCAGAGGATTGAGGAAAGGAAAATGGAAAACATTATTCATGAATGTGGAGTTAAGGAAGGATTGTCTAAAGAAGAGTTGAGGGATGTAAAGAGGAAGCTAGCAAAACAATCTTCTAGATTGGCAAGTACTTCAGCCATTCCACATCTTGAATTTTTGATGGTATCTACTACACCTACCACTGTTATTGATGTAGTCACCCCTTCATCATCTTTGAAGACCTCGCAAGCAGTAAAATTGGTTCCTAGAGTGAACACTAGATCCTCCAAACATAATTCACCACCTAAAGAATTGGGAACTGGGAGAGAAGAGAAGAAAGCTCAAAGTGACAGAAAAGTATGGAAACCAGACTTGAAAATTATTGAGAAGAAAGGTATTGAGAAATGAAAACTAGTTGAAATAAACAAGTACTATGATAGGTATGAGGAATCTGATAAGCTTAAGATTGAAGATATTGTAGTAAATCATTTATTATTTTCAAGAAAAATATATTGGAGATTGAGGGAAGTGTACTTGAAGAATTGTATGGGAGATTGGAAATAAGAAAAGATCTAGCACACATTGAAGATGAGACTATTAGGAGTTAATTAATTGATAAATTTTTACCTATGATTTCTATGCAAGAGAGAGATAGAATATTCAATGAACTAAAACCATTATTGAGGACTAAGGTAAGGTTAGTGAAAATTATGGCAATAAAGTATGAATATGTTACTGAAGAGACTGAGAGAGCACTGGATTAAATACTTACCTCAACTATTCCTGAGAAGGCTTCACCTTCTAAGACTAGAATTGTTGTACACCCTTAGGAATGGGAGATAGTTCTAGAACAACTGAGGCAAGTGTTGAGAAAAGTGAAGATGATATGCAAACAGATTTCTATGTTTCTGGTGTGCCTGTGACACTCGACTCTTCTCATGATGAGAATGATCCATTTGAAGGAAACATTGATAATACAATGGTTGAGGATGAAGGATAGAAAGAGGAAGAATATAGAGAGGAAGAATACAAAGAAATGAAGCAGAAAGATGAAAAAACAAAAGTTGAAGATAGAACATAAATTGAAACATCTTCTATCTTATTTTTGGAAAATAAAGAAAAACCTATAGATGCTAATGTAGATCACATGAATGAGGATGATTTGGTGTGTTTATCCTTCATTGCACTTACTAAAGAAAAGGAGAGATCTGATCATATCAAAGAGTGACAAGAAGACTAAAGTAATGTCTAGAGTAATCGATATGGTGAATAAATTTCTCCTAGTACCTATTGTTTTCCCGAGAAGAAATGATATAGAGAACTTGAAAATGAAACTTGATGAGTTTGATGGTCACTATTAGAATCTAGTGAAGCTTGCAGAAGAAAAGGCAGAGAAGAGCTACTTAGAGAATAAACTGATTGAAGTTTGCAAGTCTATTTCATGGGACTTGGGAATTATGAAATCTGTTACATCAAATACAAAGAGTTGTGTTGCACATGGAAGGACACTATTTAGTTATTGTGTGAACCCTATTAAACATGTTCAGAACATTGAAGACATTATTTCTAAGGAAAGGGAAACCTTGAATAGTATGATGGACAACTGTGAGACCTCCTCGCCATCTGTGATGGAAATTGACATAGAAGTAACAAGGATCTTGGATAAGCTGAATGTGTTTGATATAGAGAAAGGGAGAGTCATGAAAATGTTTTGTTTGTTGAAGAGTTTAATTACTCCTAAGCTATCAATTCTTGAAACTCACTTATCTAATATGGAGAAGACTGTAGAATCATTGACAAACTCTATGCCCAAAGATTTGAAAGTAGCACAGACAACATCATATGCACTGGATGGACTAATTTTAGATGTGTATAATGCAAATACATTACCTCTAGACTTCAACATATGTGATCAAGTCTCCTGATTTAGTTTTGATAGAGTATTTCCCATTAACAAACTTCAATTGATAACCGTTATCTAGTAAGTGTTCTACACTCAACAAATTATTCTTAAGTCCATCAACAAGTAATACATTGTAAGTATTTGTCTTACCATCTAGAAAAATAGATCCTACTCCAATGATAAGTTTAGGAGTATTGTCAGCAAATATGACAACACCACCATCATGTCTTTTCAAACTCACAACATTATTTTTATCTCCAGTCATTTAATGTGAACAACCACTATCTATAACGCATTCATATTTATTTTCAACATAAGATACTAAGGATTTTTCCTCATGTATAGGCTCATCATCCTTTATACCAATAAATCCAATTTCATCATAATCATCATCATCATCATCATCATCATCATCATCATCATCATCATCATCATCATCATCATCATCATCATCATCATAAATACCCTCACTAGCATAATAACATTCCTTTTCTTTAGGATACTTTTATTTTTAAAACTTAGGTTTATGCTTAGGAACCCTTGTAGGAAATCTAGATAAAAAATGACTAATCTTATTAAATGAAAAACATTTCAAAGGAAATTTTCCTTCAAATTTACCCTTACCTCTCTTTTCTCTTCTAGCAATTAGTGCCACCACTTCATCTAGCTTTCTGTCTTCTTCTAGTATTTGTTCTCATTCATCAAAATATTCTCCAAGCTCCTCTCTCAGGTCACCATTGTCGATGCTCGCATTTCAAGATAAGGTCTTATGGTTCTTATGAACAATTTCTTTGAATGTTGTCTCAACCTTAGGTAAAGTATCTCCTAGTTATACAGCCTCAAAAGTAGTTAGCTTTCCAATCAACATCTCTCTAGTGAAGTTTTGTGTCAAAGGTATAATCTCCTCTATAGCTTGTACTTTGGTTCTAGAAGCAGGTGTCAAAGATTTGAGTATCTTTGCAGTCACCTCTTCCTCATTGTAAGTACCTCCAGACTTTCTAATGCCATTAACCACTTCAGTAATTATTTGTCCATATGTCCTATTATTCTCATCTTCTCTCATCTTCAGTGATACCAACTTTGCCTTCCACTTCTGTATTTTTTCTTTTTTTTTTTGTAAATTTGTCTCCTATATATAATTATTTTAATCTTGTCTAGATCTCATGTGTAGAATCCAAGTCTTTTACTTCTGTGAATTCACCTTCAGAAAGTGTGATAATAAATGATTCCCTTGCAACCATATTACATGAAAATAACTTCTTTTCATCTTCAGTAGCCTTCTCCAGGTCATCCTTAGTCTCTATCTTCTCATTCTTCTTTGTGATCATCAAGTATTCAATCCCTAAATATAGCAAATGTGTTCTCATCTTGTTTTTCCAACAGTCAAAGTTTTCAATACCAAATTTTGGACTATCTATCCTATAGTAAGTCATCTTCAGGATAACCTCAAGTTGTTAAGATTTCTCTCTAAGGACCGCTATCTCTATTACCAATTGTCAGGAATAAAAATCCACAAGACAAATGAGAGGGGGGAGGGGGGGTTTAATCCATTGTGATATAGATTAGTAAAATTTAAACTTTGTAAACCATAACTGCCATGTAAATGATAACACAATAACAAAATACTTGTTGTCGGGGAAACCTTGTTAAAGATAAAACCCTAGTGAGAATTAGCACCCACAAATAATGTACTAAGAGTATAGTATCCATGTTAAAAGACTTAGCCCTCTTAGGAGCTTATTACAATATTGTAGTACAAAGTCCTTGTTAGGAGACAAACCCTATTAGGAGTCAAGAAAAGTAGTATGCTCACTTCCCAGGCACACTGCCCAAAGAAGGTTAAAGAAACCCTTAAAGATTCACAATATGAACAAGTGTATATGGGGATATACAATCCAGTGAACTATTTGGTAGCAACTATATTTTCTTGGTCAGTTCCCATAAAGTATAACAATCAACTCTGCTCTATATCCAGCAGTAAAGAAGCCTCGTAGCTTCCACAATTCTCTACCTTTTCAGTCTCTACCACATCTATCCAAAATAAAATATCTCTAATATATACTCCTTTACAATAATTCTTTAGCTCAGTTAATTAAGCTTTCCCAAAATATAATTAATTAATTAGGTCAACCAATTAAGGCTTTCCAATACACAAATAATTATATAACCCCTTGATATGATACACACAATATCTATTAAAAGAAAACATCAATTAAAATCCATCACATATTCTCCTAGATCCGTAATCCATGCTCACAATTCATTTTACGCGCTACATGTATGAAGTTGGCCAAAAAATAGGTCTCCTACAGAATACATGCCATAACTGACATCACCAGTAATCAAATGACAATTGAAATCAACCCATTATTCTATCATATGTTTCCTATCCACCAGTAAGCTCACTTCATCTAAAATGTCTTTGCCCTGGTAAGATATACTTGAAACATAGAGACCTACTTTGTTAAGAATCAAAGTTATAGTCCATAAACCAATCTTCACCAAATCAACTATAACATCCATACTATGCAATATAAATCCAAGCGACCTTAGAAATAAGGTCAAAACATATCCTTCTTCATATATTCAACTTCGATCATTATGAATCATCTGTACACTTCTTCCAGTCAAGTAACCAATTTGTTTTCTCCATAGAAACATATGTTGACATTAGTGAAGAAACATGAATGTCAACAACATGATCAGTATCAAAAAGTGATATCATCCAACTTGGGTAACATATAAGTTTTCTTCTCAAGGAGAAGAGAAAGAGGTTGTTCAAGTTGTGTTAGAATGAATTTAGAATAACTAAGAGGGGGGGTGAATCAGTTATCGTCGGGTCTAGATGTACCAATTGAAACTTTATAGAACTTTAAACAACTAAGATCTACTCAGTAGCAACAACATATGTCAACAACATAAATATGCAGGTTACTATTCAAATGTAATCAGCTTGCAGAAACTTAACAGTAAAACACAATATAAACATTCACACAAGTTGACACCAATATTTAACATCGAAACCCAAATTGGGAAAAACCACGAGTAACATGCTACCAAGTTTTCACTCTTCTAGGAGCCAACCTTGTTAAAGGTTACAAAACAGATTGCTAAATGTGACCTGATTAAAGGATTTAATCATCCTATCAGGAGTGGCCTTGTTAGAGGTCTTAGAACATTCCACATGAATGTCACCTTTCTCAAAGGATTTATACAATGATTGTAAGGTCAACCTGCTTAAAGGATTTTGACTGATACAATGGTTAGAAAGTAATCAGTAGGTGTGATCTGATACATACAACTTACTTTGCAAATCCAAATCTAATTCATCTCTAATGTTAATTCACTGAGTGGCCTCCATTCTCATTTCAATATTCAAACCTTCTTGGACATCCGTCAATTAATCACTTTCACAACTCTCTGTTTCTCTACTCAGCCTTCTCTTCTAGATCATGCCAATCAGTCAATTAACCATGAAATCCTCTTGCATACACTTTTCACATTCATCTCATTACTCTGAATAGCCCCTTGAGGTTATCTTATACCTCTTCATGTGGGTAAAATAAATCTTTTTCCACTTAATCAAGATTGTAGATCTTGGGTTAGGTTAGATCCAACGGATCTTTCCATCATTTATTTTTAATTTACTTCTCCAAAGCAATCACTAATTAAGTCTTGGATCCACGCATTAATTATGGTTACCCATGCATTTAAATAATGTGGACCAATTGTGCTTATCCTTAATTAAATTTACACATCCCAATAAATTAAATTATTTTGGCCAGAGCAGAGAACTCAAATCTCAACAATTACCAAAATATTGTTGCTCGACCAACACTCTATTCTTCCACTCGGTCATCACTGATTTCCTTAGCAATTTACAGGTGATCGGTCGACACTTAGAAATTATTCTCGGTATACAGTGGTGCTCAGTCAACACAAAATTCACTTGGCATATACTGTTCCCAGTAAACTGACATCATAACCTAGTGTTATAGATAAACAACACATTACTTTGTCAATGTGCCAACTGATCAAGTACCCTTGTAATTTCCCATAACTCGGCCATTTCACTCGGTCTTCTTGTTACCCTTGCCTTAAAATATTCTTCAATAATCAGTAGATATGGTAGTCAAATAGATAGCAATAGTCTCACCACTTAAGGTTTGATATCAATGACAAAACAACAATTGTTTACATTGTAGCTTTCCAACAATCTCCCTCTTTGGCATTGATGGAAACTCTAAGCATTAAAATAGTAATTTTACAAACATATTTTCCATACAATCCAAGTATGCCTATGTTCCTTGATATGAACAAATGTTCATTAATTTCTTTAGCTTCATTCTGATTCTCATCTTGTAAAAACTTTCTCCCTCTGTGTCTGTAATCACACTGAAATATTTCTATTTCTAGTCATCTGTAGACTCCCTCTTTCAGTAAACTCTCCCTTTTTCTCTAAGTATAGTAAACTCTCCCTCTTTGAGAACAATGCCAAAGATGTTGACATATTCATCATGAAAATTATTATATTCTAACTTGGTATCATGTTGTTCCTATCATCTTTCTTACGATTGATCCTCTTTTCTATCGTTGTCTTTCTTTCACAACTTTATGCAGCATCCTAAAGAGTGACTTCCTGTGCATCAATGTGTCAAATATTATGAATATTAAATTTGATCCAACAGTTCAATTCTGAACTAATTAGACTTAGTTAGGGGAATCACCCCTAATTTACCTTGTAGATACTCATGAGCATCCTTGGGTAGTGCTTTTGTAAATATGTCTGCTAACTATTCCTTAATATGCATATATTACAATCTGACTTCCTTGTCCTGAACTAGCTCTCTCAAGTAATGATAATTGATTTATATATGATTTATCTTAGAGTGCATCATAGGGTTCTAATAAATATTAATTGCACTCATGTTATCACAATATATGACAACTAGTTCTGTGATCTCCTCTTTCATACCTTTCAGTAGTATCTTCAACCACACAATATTATAGTAGTTAACTCTCACTATCACATATTTGGCTTTACCTATATATTGTGAGGTGGAATTCTATTTCTTGCTTATCCATGTAACCAATCTCTTTCCCAAAAGAAATATGCCACATGTGGTTCTTTTCTTCTCATCCACATTTCCATCCCAATCAGAGTCAATGTAAACTCTAAGCTCAAACTTATCATTCTTTTTGTAATATAGACCATATTTAAAATATCTGAGAATTATTTTTACTTCCATCATATGAGTTTCCTTGGGATTGGCAGAAAATCTTGCAACAATTCCAATAGCTAGAGCAATATCAGGTCTATTGTGCACAACATATTGCAGCTTTCCAATCATTGACCTATAAAGGGTTTGATTTGTGTGATGAAAATGTGTCACACTTAATCAATCATTCCATCCAAGGTTGCTCAAGAATGAGGCCTCAAATATCGATCCATATCTCTCTAGTCATGGAGTGCAAAGGTGTGAAATGGAATCCCTCATATTGACCTAGTTAGTGCCTATGCAAGTACACCATGAAATGAGAGATTCAAATGCATGAAAATAAGATCAACTCTATATGATAACAATGCATGATTAATCTATGAAAGAAATACAAATGCAAGTTTAATCTATGAAAATAAACATGAATCTAATATACATGAATAGCCATGGATGCAAGAAGAAGAAGAAAAGAAGAGAGAAGTTGCAATATCCAAGCCAAAGTGCTCAAATCCTCCTCCAAAATTGCTCTCCAAATCTGCATCATAACAATAGTATGAAAACCTAACATGAAAATGAGAAGCAGAGATTTCCTTTTAAAGAGCAATAAACAGTTAAGATTAAGAGGCAAAAATCAAAGGCTATGATTAAGAGGAAAAAATCCCACCACTTAGGAAGATGTGAAGAAAAAGGGATTTTTATTTAATTTTCATTTAATTTAATTCCTTTTTCAACAAATAAAGTGCTTTAAGTGGGGATTTTTATTTATTTAATTAAAAAATGGGTTTTCTTTCAATTAAATAAATTAGAAGAATTTTATTTAATTAAATGGGAGGAATGTAATTTAATTAAATAAGAGAAATTTTATTTAATTAAAAGGGAGAAATTTACTTTAATTAAATAAGATAAATTTTATTCAATTAAAAGGGAGATTAAATCTTTTAATTAAATAAAAATGATCAAACCT
>MU223463.1:2115399-2166341 GCA_018584345.1 Thuja plicata
TATATATATAATTTTGGCTACCAAGGCGCCTATTTCTAGGTTTTCACCAAGGCATTTTTTCTATTTTTTTGAATTTTTGAACTTTTTGATTTTTTTAATTTTTGGAATATATAATTTTTTTAAAGATACATCAAAGTGCCTATTGCTAGGTTTTCACTAAGATGATCATTTTTTCAGGACATTTTTCTGATTTTTAGAATTTTTGACAATATATAATTTTTTTTTAGATTTTTTCAGGATCAATAATATGTACAAAGGGATGCCCCCAAACAGAATGGGCATCACGGATAGAACTTCTTCAAGTGCAAAACATTGATAGGATTAGGGAGCTGTTCTCCCACTTCTGTCGATAGTAAATAGGTACCTTTCCCAAAAGTTTCTGTAATAATGTAAGGTCCAAGCCAATTAGGTTCAAATTTACCCTTTTGATCTTTATGTTGTTGATTCTTAGGATTTTCATGTAGGTCAAGATCTCGTACTTGGAACTCTCTAGGGTGAACCTTTTCGTTGAAGGCTTTGGACATAAACTTCTGATAAACCCTCATATGATGAAATGATGCTTGACATTTTTCATCTAGAAGTTTTAACTCTTGAAGTCTCATGGCATGGTAGTCTTCATCTGTAACTAGACCATTGAGAGAAACTCGAAGTGAAGGAATCTCAACATCCAAAGGTAACACTTCTTCAGCACCGTATGCAAGGGAAAAATGAGTAGCCCCAATAGGAGTATAAATACTCGTTTTATAGGCCCACAAAGCCAGATTTATCTGTAAATGCCAATCTCTACCATTATTACACACTGTTCTGTGCAAGATTTTCAGAATGGTCTTATTTGATGCTTCTGCTTGACTGTTTCCTTCCGGGAAGTAAATGGAGGACCAATGTTGTTTAATCTTAAATTTTTTGCAGAGTTGTTTAAGGTCCTTATTTTTAAATTGGCCTCCATTGTTAGTAATAATCTTGAAAGGCACTCCATACCGACTAATGATATGGCTCAGAATGATTAGAGAAACTATCTTGCCCGAGGCAACAAAAAGTGGGACAACTTCTACCCATTTAGTAAAGTAATAAGTAGTAGTGATAATAAATTTGTGTCCTCCTGATGAGTTGTGATGAATATTCCCAACAAGGTCAAAGGCCCAGCACTGAAATGGCCAATGAGATATAGAAGGAATGAGCTCCCTGCCTGGAGCATGTATCAGGTTACCATGTTTTTGACATTTTTCACATGACTTTGCAAAAGTTATTGCATTAATTTGCATCATGGGCCAATAGTACCCCACCCTAAGCAACCTTCGGGCAATGGAAAGACCATTGGAGTGTCCCCCACAGATGCCTTCATGAATGTCAGCTAACACTTTATCAAATTCTTCCTTTTCTAAGCATCTAAGAAGTGATCCATCTAGAGCCCTCCTATACAAATCACCGGTGATAAGGGAGTGGTGAGAGGAATTTCATGTAAGGTTTCTATGTTCATAATGGTTAAATTTTTTAGGTATAATGCCATCACAAAGATATGAGTAAATGGCACCATAATGGGATGATCCATGACCAACAAGGGTACAAATGATATGGATTTATTGGGAGTCAAAGATAGGGTGATGTAGCTCTTCCACTAGGAATTCAAATCTTGATTCATGTTTCTCTAACTGAAGAAGTGAAGAAAGTGTAGCCATAGCATCAGCTAATTTATTTTCTTCTCTAGGGATTTGCTGAAATGTGACAAATGTGAAGTATCTTTTTAAGGAATCAACCATTTTGTTGTAAGGTACCATTTTCTCATGTTTTGTTTGATAGTCATCATTAACTTGGTTTATTATCAGTTGTGAGTCCCCATAAATGTGTAACTCTATGATTCTCCATTCTATGGCCATTTTAAGTCCATTTGTTAAATATTCATACTAAACAATATTGTTTGTGCATGGGAACAATAATTTGTAAGACTTAGGAATTGTATACCCATGAGGAGAAACAAACAATACTCCAACTCCCGAACCATTTTGCATAAAAGATCTGTCAAAGAAAATCTTCCAAGTTCTTTCAGTCATATACATAAGATGTTCATCTGGGAAGTCAACTTGAATAGGAGCATCATCTTGTAATGGGAAATTAGCCAATTGATTGGCTATATCTTGTCCTTTAATTGTTTTTCTCTTAATGTACTCAATGTCATATTCTGAAATTATCATCATCCATTTAGCAAGTCTACCTGTGAGTGTCCCCTTACTCAACAAATATTTGAGTGGATCTATTTTGGCTACGAGGTGTATAGTATGCGTAAGAATGTAATGTCGCAACTTTTGGGAAGCAAACACAACAGCAAGGAAAGCTTTCTCAATGCTAGTGTAATTAACCTCATATGAGACAAGAGTATGGCTAATGTAGTATATTGTTCTTTCTTTCCCATTCTCATCAAGTTGAGCCAGTAATGCCCCCAAGGAAGATTATGTCACTGAAATGTATAAAATAAGAGGTTTCCCTGGGATAGGAGGCATTAAAATAGGAGGATTTTCCAAATGCTTCTTGATTTGATCTATGCTCTTTTGAAAATCCTTATTCTAAATACATTTGACTCCCTTATGTAAGTTCTTATTGAAGGGTTGAGCTCGATATGCCAATTGTGAAATGAATCTCCTTATAGATTGAAGACATCCCTAAAGACTCCTCATTTGACTAATGTTCTTAGGAGGTGGCATATCAATGATTTCTTGGACTTTTTCAGGGTCAACCTCTATTCCTTTTGCTGAAATGATGAATCCAAGGATTTTTCCAGAGGTGACTCCAAATGCACACTTTTTAGGGTTTAACCTTAGCTGAAATTGTTCCATACATTCTAGAATTACTTCCAAATCATCTAAATGTGTATCTCTTTGTTTAGATTTGGCCAAGGTTTCATCCACATAATCTTCCATATTCTTATGCATCATGTCATGAAAAATAGTTGTCATAGGTCTTTGATAGGTAGCTCCTGCATTTTTTAATCCAAAAGGCATAACATTCCAACAATAGGTTCCCTATGCACAAGTGAATGTAGTCTTTTCTTGATCTTCAGGAGCTATCTTAATTTGATTGTACCCAAAAAAACCATCTATCAAAGAATAAATATCATAACCCGCAGTCATATCCACTATCATGTCTATATTCGGGAGTGGAAATTCATCCTTTGGGCATGCTCTATTGAGATCTCTAAAATCTGTGCAAACTCGAATGGATTTATCATGCTTGGAAACTCGTACAATGTTTGATATCCATTCAGCATAGGCAATAGTTCTGATGAATTTTTCTCCAAGGAGCTTCTCTAATTAAGCTTTGACTAGAAGAGCTATATGAGGATGCATTTTCCTCAATTTTTGTTTAACTGGTTTAACATTTGGAGCTATAGATAAGTGATAGATAATAAGATTTATGTCCAACCCTAGAATATCTAAATAAGTCCATGAAAAATTGATCTTTTTTCTCTGTAAGAACTTAATGTAAGCCTCTTTATCTGTCGGTGACAAGGACTCAACTAAGTGCACTATTTGTGGAGTCTCATTTGTACCCAAATTAACCGCTTGTGTTGGCTCAAGAAGCATTGAAGATCGATCTTGAAAATAACTGGGGAGATGATAAAGTACCTCATCCTTAGGCACCTCAAAGAGGTTTTCACCCTTGGATGCATCATTTATTTTTACTTTTTTTGGTTCTGACACCGCCAGACAGTGGTTTTCTCCATCAGAACACTTATTCTTTTTATTTTCTTTTCTCTTTATCTTGTGACTAAGGTACTTGATGTTTGGCTCTGTCATACTGGTAGCCAGTTCACTGGTGGAAGAGACTATAGGTTCAATGGCATTTAGGTAACAAGCTATCTCATAATCATTTTTAAATGTTAAAATCTCAGGTTCTTGATAGCATTGAGACCAATCAATAAGGTCAGGATGAACAAGAGATAAGGCAATGGTTGGTTCAAGGTTATAAATATGAATGATATTATTGTTGGTTACCGAAGATTCAGAGTCCGTTAAGTATCCCTCTAAGCTACCCAAATTAGGATTCATCCTAACAAGAATAGAATCATCCACTAAGGCAACATGTGGGTTCAAAACCTCTAATCCTACACATGAATCATTGGCTACCTCAAGTTGAGAACTATAAATGTGAAAAACATCAACATCTCTGTCAAATGTTAAGGGCTCTGAAAAAGAGTCTCATTCATACTCATTAGAACTTGTATCTAAATTGAGAATAGGATGCTTACACCATGAAGGCTTGGGACATTGTGATGTTGAAGGTCCAGTTTCATCAAAAGTAGTATTTTCTCTTTCCATCAAATGAGCTAGATTCTTTCTTTGACACTCTCTCAAAGGATCCTCTATATCTGATTCTTGTTCTACAGTTGCAACTGATCCATGGGTAACTAAAATATCTCAATCTCCCCAAAGGAGAGTAGTGGAAGGGATCCAATCTTCACACAGATTTTTTTGATTTGTCAAATTAGGTTCATATTCTGGTTCATCATGACTGTCCAACTTCTCAAAGAGAGGATTGGTATGCTTTTTGCATTTTTCAAATCCTAGGCCAACTGGTTTTTTAGACTTGCATCCAAATTTAGCATGATCAAGAGGTTTGGACCTAGCATCCAAATTGTGATTAAGAGGGCAATAGCCATGATAGCCCATATTCTTGACAAAAGTATATCCTCTCCCATAAGTTTTAGGAGAAGGAGAAAAATTCTCATTGTGCTTGTAATTTTCTTCTCTATATATCCAGTCTCTAACAAATGTTTCCTCTTTCTCATTTTGAATAGGCACTGACAATTCTACAAATTTGCCAAATAATGTCATAGCTGAAGAGGAAGGCTTCATCTCTTTTGAAGGTTTACCATAATACCTAGGTGAAACTCGCAATGTTGCTAGGGAGTTGAGTTGATACCCCCCCATACCAAGGTCTATTGTCTTAAACTTGTCTTTACATTTTTCTAAGGTAGCATCAAAATATTTAGCTTCTCTATTGAGGGGAACATGAGCCCCTGCCAAAATTGTATTAATAGATAAATTATTTTTCCAAGGTATAAAAATCTCTATTCAGTTGTAGGGGAACTTAACACATTGATGGTAGGTAGAAGGCACTGCTTGCATGTCATGAATCCATGGCCTACCAAGTAAAATATTATATGCAAGGGGTCTAGCATCAACTATTTGAAACAAAATATCCTTTTGAACAGGGCCAATCCAAATAGGAAGGACAGCCAACCCCTTGGAACTTCTTTCTGCCTCATCATAGGCTTTGATAGTAATCCTTTTTCTGGTATCTATAACTTCTTCAGAATAACCCAATTCTTTCAAAAGACTAAAAGAAAAAATATTAAGCCCAACACCCCCATCTATCAACATGCACCTAATGTGGGTTCTATGGATCATGACATCAATATGAAGGGAAAGATTGTGCGGATGGCTCAAATCTTTATCATCATCTTCTGAAAATGTAAGATAATAAGGGGTAGCAATGTGATTAACCATATTCTGGAATTGATCAATATCTAAGTTTTTGGGGACATTTTTCATACGCAAAGCATTCTCAAGGATTTTTTTATGTCTTGGAGACAACTCTAAAATGTCAAAAATTGAAATTTGAGCGTATGTTCTTTGTAACTAATCAACAAGATTGTAGTTTGATTTAGTATTGACACCTTGCTTCTAGGTAGTTACAGGTTTAGATGCCACTTGCTTAGGTTTACTGGATTTGTTTAAATTGGGTCCTTTAATGACAACGGGACCTTTACTTTGGGTAACAACATTAACGGCTTGAGATGACCTTCTAGAGTTGGGACCCCTTAGCACCACAACAGGTTCTTTATCAAAAATAGAAGGAGATTCTTCATCTAGATCATAACCATAAGGATCTCTTCCACTCATCATATTAAAATTTTCTTCAACAAATTCAAGCATGTTGATGATATTCTCTGCATTTGTATAAGTATAGTTGATTGCAACTTTGCCATTCTTAACTCTAGAAGTTTCCCCCTTTTCATGTTTGGTCAAAGCTTCCTTGAATGCCATATGATTGGCATTGGTTTTCAATCCATCTACCGTAAGTTTTCCACTCTCAATGAGATCTTGAACGAGATGCCTGAGTCTCCCACAATTCTCAACATTATGCCCAATACCATTATGATATATGAAAAAGTCATTCTCTTTCCACCACCATGGTTTTTCTTTAGGTATATGGAAATGTGATGCATCTATGGGATGTGCTAGATTTCTATCAATAAGCTTTTGTAAAATTTCCCCATATGTCTCACCAAGTTTGGTAAATTGATGCTTTTCACTTTTAGGCTTACTTTGGTAACTTGGCTTACTTTCTTGTCGAGTGAGTGCATTGATCTTTGTAGCTTGAACATTACTAGATAATGGAGCATAGGTTGATCTTTATGTTGGGAAGAATCCACAACTCCATCATTAACCACTAGTTTGTTCTTATTCCAATATTGGTTCTTTCCTTCATCCTTGTTAGAATTGTTGTTGTTTTGACCATGGTTGTTGTTATTTCCATGTTTAGTCAAAATAACCTGTTCTCTTAAAACATCTTCAATTCGGCATGTAGTCTCAACCATGGGGTGAAATGAATCAAAAACCACTTTCTTAACTTCATACCGCAATTCAGGGACCAAATTGTTAACAAGAATATCAATCCTTTCATTATCAGGAATAGTTCCAGAATAACAAGAGCACTTTTGTCTCCATCTTTGCAAGAAAGTAACAAAGGACTCTCCTTGATTCTTCTTTAGGTTGCATAAGTCCAAAAAAGTGATAGATCTTGAAATATTATATGCAAAGTGTTGAACAAATCTTTGAACAAGCTCTTTGAAAGTCTTAACAGGAGGAGTTATCTTAGTAAACCATTCCATTTCTTGCCCCCTAAGACTTCGTGGGAATAACCTCATGAGGTATGAATCATCTTGATTGAACTCAAAAATAGTGGTATAAAAATGTCGCACATGATCATGTGGATCTCCACTTCCATCATATTTGTCATATTGAGGAATTTCAACCTTTCTAGGAAATTCTCTCATGTCAACACTCTTATCAAAGGGATTAGGACAAATCGAGTCCAATGAAAAAGAATTCTTAGGTCCAGACATCTTGGCTATTTGTTTTAGCACTTCATCCACCTTCTCCTCTTGAGATGGATCTTGTGTCTTAATATTTCTATCCACATCATAGTTGTAAGGGACCTTAGCCCCATTATCAATTAGACTCTTTAGGATATTAACTTGGTTTTGCTTCACATACTTCTCCACATACTATTGAAAGAATGGCTCCTGTTGCATGTGCATGAAATCTTGGGAGGTGTGAGCAAAGCTCATGTTACTACCTCCATATTGTGAGCCATAATGAGCTCATTGTAAAGATGTCTTTGAGCTCCTAGGAGGAGTTTGTTTCCTATGATAATCATGTCTAGAAACTCTTCTTCCTCTAGGACTAGGAGATCGTGATGGTGATCTTGAATGTCTCCTACTTCTTGGAGTCCTAGGAGTGGATGGAGGAGAACCATTTCCAGCACTAATATGCATATGGTTAAATGGCCCATTAAGTTGTCGAGCCAAGAGCCTACCTTTCTCTTCTTGAAGGGTTTTCCTTTCCATTTCAATTAAGGCTTGCTTCTCCAACTCTAGACATTTAATTTGATCTTTCTTATGAATTTGTTCATCTTGGAAAACCTTCTTTTCATGCTCCATCCTCTTGAGTCTATCACTCATGTATTTGTTAGATTTTTTGGGAGGTGAGCTTGGTCTTGAATGTTGAAACAAGTTGTTGGTATAAGTTGCATTGATGTGAGTATCATGAAGTTCATCTCCTTGTTTCTCATGTTGGGATAACTCATCATCATAGACATGTCTCTTACCTTTCTCTTTCTTAACCCTTTGATGTGCATCCAAATAGCTTTTTGAAATGAGGGGTGAGGTTGGTCTACTATTGTGAGAGGAACCATTGAATGAAATAGCATATCCACTCCTTGCAAACAAATCTTCATAACATTTATCCATGGCTTCCCTCTCCTTCCGAGTCATTGTGTGACTCATATCCATAGAAGAGTGAGAAGATGCTAAGGGGATACCCAACTGACTAAGATGACTCTTGGAATCAAACCAAATCTCAGAAGTATTCCTAGGTGATTGATCAAATATAGGTCCTTTTTCCTTATGTCTTTGGCTAGTTTGTACTAAGGGTAATTGGTTAAAAACCACTTGAGGTCATTTTCCTTAATTTACTTGATATCTTGTTGTAACTGGCATGAAAGAAAAGGTACTAGTTGATAGGATCACCCTAAGAAGTGTTGGTAGCAAACTAGGATAGAAAAGTTATTAACTTGTCCAAAAAGAGGTGATAAGATAGAAATTTGCAAATAGGAATAAGCCAACACTGCCACAGAGGTGCCCAATAACTTTGGGTGAATACCCTAGCATATATGGACCAGGAGGATGGTCTTATCGAAATTAACTTGAATTTGAAATTGAAATTGAATTTGTATGAAAGTGGATGGACAAGAGACTACCAAGACTCTCCAGGTATGTTTTCAAATAATCTAAAGGTGTATCTTTTCAACAAGGGCGGTTTCTAGCTCACCAAGCGCCAACCAAGGTCATTGGCGAAATCAAAGATTGCTAATTCAAGAGGTCAAACACAAGAATCCTAAGCATAAAAAGCTTCTAACAATAGGGTAAGTAATCCAATATGACCCAGATCAACCCAGAAAAATAAAAAAAAGATGGGATAGAAAACTAAAACGAGCTTCAAAAATGACAGCAAACAGCTCACTGGCAGGCAGTTTCACACAAGGAAGTGCTATGTCACGCAAGGAAATGTCATGCCATGTGAAAAAATGCACATAACGGTGCAAGAAAATAGTACAGGCTGGTGAAAATAGTAAATGGCAACTGGTGTCAAGTTTCGCGCGAGAATCGTCACATAGCCATGCGAGGAAGTACAATGAATGACTCGAATAAACAGTTTTATCGCATGAGGAAAGAACACATAACTCAGATTTTGATTTTTTTTAATCATCCAACTAGATGGATTAATAGATTTTATCATGAAGCAAGCACATAAGACAACAATCAGGGAGTTTCAAGCAGTCAATGTCTTCAAACAATGAGCAAGGGACAAAGCAACCTTGCACATGAACATAGATAGTGTCATAGTATTTCTACTCCATAAGAATGCTACTTGTGTATGTTCTTACATATTTTCCAATCACGCACATAGTTGTATGAAAGAAAAAGTTGGTTGCACTATGTTTCTTAGTAATGGCTTGAATCTGTAAGTTTTGCAACTTCAAGTGGGTGAAATCCAATCCCGACGCACTGAGGTTTTGACACAGTTTGAGAATTTAATCAATCAGGAGCTGCTGAGGAGATCTGACAACCCACAAGAAACTACACCCATGGAGATTTCTTCCACAAGGACATTTATATAGAGGTTGTTACTACCATGGTGAAAATGGCTATTATCGCTTGAGGTTCCATCCATGTGGTTGACCCAATAAAGGGAATTCCACTATGGTTAACCCTCTCTAACAAGGAAGACACAAAATAGACCACATGGGGACTTAGTTTGGATTCAAGCTTTCCAAGTTTGTGATTCTCCCAAAAGGGAAAAGAGCATAATCCTCTAGCCTCTTCACCTCACCAAAACATAGCAAACATGATTCATTGACATGCTAATTTGAAATCACCTCATTCAAGGCTCACACAACAACAAATGACACCAATCTCCCAAAGAGAGAAAGTATTGCCAAAAGTTGAAGTCCAAACAAAGTTGACCAATGAGATGAAAACAAAATCATTCCCTACCTATAAGGGGATCTATCATTAAGAAGAGCTTCGCATGTAAAACAAGAGAATGAAGCCCACTCTCTCAAGATCACCACGAATAGTGTTCATAGGGCCTAATTACTATGTGAAACATGTATGCAAGAAAGAAAATCTAAGTCCATTTTAAAGCACCAATTTGGAAATATGATTTATGAAAGAAAGAAACACTCAAGCTAGACACATGAGATGTTCATTTTAATTCCCAAAATCCAAATGTTATAGAGATCAACAAAATACCTAAAATCCAATGCAACGCAAATCATTTTATTTTATCCAAGCAAGTCCAAATCAGCAACATTAAAAACAAATCACAAACCACTAGAAATAGTAAACATAAGTGGTTAGAATGAAAAATCAGAGATATATCAATATAGCAATAAAAAATAGCTCTCTGGTGTGAAATATCACGCGAAAAAGTACACAGAATGGTGTGAGAACGTACACAATGCTGCATGAAGAAACATAAAGTTCATGTGAAGAAATGTACAGATGCATGACAGAGTGTACAGAAAGTTTTAAAAAAGTACAAAAACAACAAACCATCCAAATCACTACTCTGATGCCGAACCTCGCATGATGAAATGCACCGTGTTGCATGAATAAGTATGCCAAACTGCACGAAGAAACACCAGATCCAGCACAGTCTAGCGTGAAAAAATGTTGTATCGCGCAAAATTTCTCTGCAGTCAAAAAAATAGCAAGTACGAAAAAGATGAAAATTTCATATCCGAAAATAAAATTGACTAAAAATAGCTAGAAAGATAGAAAATGAATCTTCTGCCCCACGGTGGGCGCCAAAAATGTGTGATGAAAATGTGTCACACTTCTATGAATCATTCCATCCAAGGTTTCTCAAGAATGAGGCCTCAAATATCGATCCATAGCTCTTTAGTCATGGAGTAAAAAGGTGTGAAATGGAGGCCCTCAGATTGACCTAGTTAGTGCCTATGCAAGTACACCAAAAAATGAGAGATTCAAATGCATGAAAATGAGATCTACTCTATATGATAACAATGCATGATTAATCTATGAAAGAAATACAAATGCAAGTTTAATCTATGAAAAATAAGCATGAATCTAATCTACATGAGTAGTCATGGATGCAAGAAGAAGAAGAAGACAAGAAGAGAGAAGTTTCAATATCCAAGCCAAAGTGCTCAAATCCTCCTCCAAAATTGCTCTCCAAACGTGCAGCATAACAATACTATGAAAACCTAATATGAAAATGAGAAGGAGATATTTCCTTTTAAAGAGAAATGAACGGTTGAGATTAAGAGAAAAAAATCCCACCACTTAGGAAGATGTGAAGAAAAAGGGATTTTTATTTAATTTTCATTTAATTTATTTCCTTTTTCAACAAATAAAGTGCTTTAAGTGGGGATTTTTATTTATTTAATTAAAAAATGGGTTATCTTTCAATTAAACAAATTAGAAGAATTTTATTTAATTAAATGGAAGGAATTTAATTTAATTAAACCAGAGGAATTTTAGTTAATTAAAAGGGAGAAATTTACTTTAATTAAATAAGATAAATTTTATTCAATTAAAGGGGAGATTAAATCTTTTAATTTAAAAAAAATGATCAAACCTTAGGAAATATTTAAATAATTGAATAATTGAATTAATTACAATTTGATGAAGGAAATTGATTTGAATTGAAAATGTTCCAAAGCATTGATTTGGGAATTTGATAAAATGATAAAATGATAAATGGGGCCCAAAGTCTAGGCGACCATTTTAGGGTGCATACCTGATTCATTTCTTTTGTATCATCTTTTTTTGTTTTAACATTTGTCTAGTAGCCATGGGTGTACTCACTATTTTTTATTCTTCCATTCCAAAAGTTTTTAGTATCTCCTTGACATATTTTCTTGAGTAATGTAGATACCATTCTTCATTTGATATATTTGTAAGCCAATAAAGAATTTTATTTCACCGAACATAGACATCTCAAATTTAGTTTGCATCTCTTTTGCAAATGTTTGGCATACCACATCTTGTCCACCAATATAATGTCATCAACAAAAATTTCATCTAATCAAGTACCTTTATTTTGTTCTCTCTTAAAATACAAATTGTTGTCATTGGTTCTTGCAAATCCAATATTTATCAAATAATTGTGCAATCTCTCATACCAATCTCTTGGTTCTTGCTTCATTCCATATAGTACCTTGTGTAGTCTACAAACCATGTTCCTCTTTCTGGGGTCAACAAATCCATTAGCTTGTTCAATGTACACTTCTTCTTCTAATATCCCATTAAGAAATGTCGACTTTACATCCACATGATAAACTTTAAAAATTTTGTAGGCTGCATATGCAAGTAAGGTTTTGACTCCTTCCAACCTTGCAACTGGGGTGAATGTTTCTCCATAATCAATTCCTTCCTCTTGTGCATAACCCTTGCATACCAGTCTAGCTTTATTCCTTTTTACTTATCCATGTTCATTCAACTTATTTCTGAATACCCACTTAGTACCAATTACATTTTTGTCATTTAACCTAGGTACAAGTGTTCAAGTCTTATTCTTTTCAATCTCTTCATTCTCTTCATTCATGGCTTGTATCCATTCTTCATTATCTAAGGCATCTTTTATTATTCTAGGCTCAAAATTACATAACAAGCATGTACAGTCTCTCAACTTACTTCTTTTCATAACTGTAGATTTCTTTGATCTTATGATTTGATCAGGTTTGTGGTGCCTCCTCACATAATTTGGTAGATTAGGTTATTTCTTTTATTTAAATTCATTATTTACATTCAATTCAGGTTGATTTTGTGTCTCGACATCTCCATCACATAGCTCAGCAATTACCTCATGTTTCCCGACAACCTCATTCTGTGACTCGGTAGGTGCTAGCTGTTGCTCAAGAATCTCATTCACAGGTTCAGGTAATACATTAGAATCTTCCTCATCTAGATAGACAAATGATTTGTAACTTTCCCATTCCTGTGTGCTTTCTTCTTCATTTCTTTCTGCATATTCATCAATTCTAACATTTGCACTTTCCACAATTTTGTTAGTGTTAGAATTCAAACACTTATATGGTTTGCCTTTGTTTGAATAGACAATAAATATGCCTTCCTCACCTTTAGCATCAAATTTCTCATTTCTGTTATCCTTCAGTATGAAACATTTTCTTCCAAAAACTTTTAAATATCTTACATTAGGTGCATATCCATACCATAGCTCATAAGGTGTAGCATTAGTACCTTTCTTGACTTGTACTCTATTCAGGGTATAGACTATTGTACTTATAGCTCCTCTCCAATATTTTTGTGCAACAGTTTTCTCCATCATTAGTGTTCTGGCATAGTCCATGATAGATTTATTTCTTCTCTCAGCAATACCATTGTGTGGTGGTGTCCTAGGTCCAGACATCTATCTTTTTATACCCCGGTCATTTCAGAACATGTTAAACTCATTAGAAATAAACTCACCTCCTCATTCAGATCTCAAACACTTCGGACTTTTACTTGTCTCCTTTTCAAAATTTTCCAAGTACCACTTCAATAACTGGAATGCATCAGATTTTTCTTTAAGAAACATAATAGTTATTATTCTAGAGTAATCATCAACAAATAGGATGAAATATCTATCTTTATAGTAACTTTTCTCAACAATGGGACCACAAAGGTCAGTATGAACCAATTCTAGAATTTCCTCAGAAGTATGAGTCTTTCTTTTGAAACTACATTTATTCATTTTTCCCAATTGACATTGCTTACACATTGCATTTTTAGGTTTATTTAACTTAGACAACCCTCTAACCTTTTTCAATTTTCTTATTCTTACCAAATTATCAAAGTTTACATGACAACATTTTATGCCATAAAAAAACATCATTGTATTGTGCAAACAAGCATGTCTCATCAACTAAGTCGAGATAGAATAGGTTACCTTTTGTTTTCTCTCCACTTCCAACTAGTTCTCTAGTGGCATCATAGATCTTTTCTTTCTTGTGATGGAACTCAACTCTGTAACCAGATGTATTTAGTTGGGAAACACTCAATAAATTATAGTTAAGATCATCAACCCAATATAAATTTTCACACCTGATCTTGTTAGTCAATTTAATTGATCCTTCCCCTTTAACAAGACATGGTGCATCATTACCAAACTTAACATAACCACCATTGTACTGATCTAAGGTCTCAAATTTTTCCTTATCACCAGTCATGTGATGTGAACAACGACTGTCAATAATCCAATGGTCACCTTTACTCATATAAGAAATTAATGCAATTTCTCATCATCATCAGAATCATCTTTCATAGAAACATACACAACTTTTATATCATTTTCATTAGAATTGTCAGATCCATTGTCAGATGATTCTTTAGCTATATAGCAATATTTCTTACCTTTGTCTTTGTAATCTGTATACTTTCTGAAGTCTCGGTCATCCTTTTTCTTTGTACTTGTTGTCTCTTCTTTCATATTTTTCATTATTATCAGGACATCTTTCATCAATATGACCGACTTTGTTACATGAAAAACAAATGATAGGAAGTTTATCTTTGAATTTTTATTTTCGTCTAGATAGTCTTCTTGCCACGAGTTCCTCAAGTTCTTCCAGATCATCATCTGTAGTGTCACTATCACTGTTAGCACATTTATTTCCTTTTTTTGATTTTTTAAGGACCAACTGGGATCTGAATGCAGAATAAATAGCTAGTGGAGTGTAGTTATCAAAATTTGTCATCTCAAATGCAGTAAGTCTTCCTACCACACCTTCCAAAGTTAAACTATTATTAGGAGTACATCTCAATTATTGAATTATAGAGACTGTAATAGCATATATAGGAAGAAGATTCTTCAGTACCTTGCTCATAATAGTGTTATAATCAATAGTTCCATCAGCTCCTCTAATAGTATTCACAACTTCTTTTATCCTACCACAATATTGAACTATATTTTCTCCTTCTCGCATTTTCATTTTATCAACCTTACCTCTTAAACTTTTAGATCTGGCTCTCAGCACATTTGTATCTCCTCCATAGATGGTTGTTATGGTATCCCACATCTTCTTTGCATATGTACATTTCTTTATGTCTTCAAATTCAGGATAACTTAGGGAGGACATAATCTCCAACTTTTCTTGATTGTGTTTCTGCTTTTCTCTTAACTGTTAAACGGTGAGAGGTTTTGTTTGGAGTACATAATCATGTTCAATATAGCACTTAGTGACATCACCAATACCAGCTAGATGCAATTTCATCAAAATTTTCCATGCAGGGAAGTTAACTTTGTTCAACTTCAGTACCTCCTTTTTATATATCTTGATCTTTCACTCCAAGTACCTTCAAATTTTTTTCAAGAGACCAAAGCTTTGATACCAATTGTTAGAATGAATTTAGAATAACTGAGACGGGGGTGAATTAGTTATCCTCAAGTCTAGATTTACCAATTGAAACTTTATAGCACTTTAAACAACTCAAATCTTCTCGGTAGCAAAAACATATGTCAACAACATAAATATGTAGTTTATTGTTCAAATGTAATCAGCTTGCAGAAACTTAACAGTAAAACACAATATAAACATTCACATAAGTTGACACAAATATTTAACATGGAAACTAAAATTGGGAAAAACCACGAGTAACATGCTACCAAGTTTTCACTCCTCTGAAGTGAGCTCTCCTAGGAGCCAACCCTGTTAAAGATTACAAAACACATTGCTAAATGTGACCTAGTTAAAGGATTTAATCACCCTGTCAGGAGTGGCCTTGTTAGAGGTCTTAGAAAATCCCACCTGAATGTCACCTTTCTTAAAGGATTTATACAATTACTATTAGGTCAATGTGATTAAAGGATTTTGACTGATATAATGGTTAGAAAGTAATCAGTAGGCGTGATCTAATACATACAACTTACTTTGCAAATCCAGATCCAATTCACCTCTAACACTAATTCACTGAGTAGCTTCCATTCTCATTTGAATATTCTGATCTTCCTGGACATCTGTCAAGCAATCACTTTCACAACTCTCTACTTCTCTGGTCAGCCTTCTCTGCTAAATCATGCCAATCAGTCAATTAACCATGAAATCCTCTTGCATACATTTTTCACATTCATCTCACTACTTTGAATAGCCCCTTGAGGTTATCTTATACCTCTTCATCTAGTTAAAATAAATCTTTTTCCGCTTAATCAAGATCATAGATCTTAGGTTAGGTCAGATCCAATGGATCTTTCCATGATTTATATTTAATTTACTTCTCCAAAGAAAGCACTAATTAAATCTTGGATCCATGTGTTAATTAGGGTTATCCGTGCATTTAAATAATGTGGACCAATCGTGCTTATCCTTAATTAACTTTACATATCCAGAAAAAATCAATTATGTCGGCCAGAGAACGTAAGTCTCAACAGTTACCAAAATACTGTTGCTCGGCCAACACTATGTTCTTCCACTCAGTCATCACTATTTTCCTCGGCAATTTAGTGGTGCTCGATCGACACTTAGAAATTATGTTCAGTATACACTGGTGCTCAGTAAACACAAACTTTGCTCGGTATATATTGTTTTCAGTAAACTGACATCATAACTTAGTGTTAGATATAAGCAACACATTACTTTTTCAATGTGCCAACTCATCAAGTACCCTTGTAATTTCCCATAACTCAACCATTTCACTCAATCTTCTTGTTATCCTTTCCCTTAAATCTTCTTCAACAATCATTAGATATGGTACTCAAATAGATAGCAATAGTCTCACCAGTTAAGGTTTGACATCAATGACAAAACAACGATTGTTTACATTGTAGCTTTCCAAAAATTTGGTCCTAGTTTGTTGATGGTGGGTGAGAAAGAGTTCATTAATACTCTAGGAGAAGAAGATGGAATAGGTTTTGATTTGGTGATTAGGCCAAAGAAAGATAGGAAGAATGAGGGTAGAACAATAGGCCCAAATGAATTTGTGGAGCTGGTTAACCAATACAAGGATATTATTGTTTGTGTTTCTCGAGTCTCTACCATTAGTTAGAGATATAAGCCACCAGATTGATGTTTTTCCTAGAGTAGTGCTACCCAATAAGGAAACGTATAAGGTGGCACTACAACATAATGAAGAGTTAGTAAGAGAAGTGCAGAAGTTTCTTGAAAAGGGCTGGTAAGGAAGAGTCTTATCCCATGTGTTGTACCCTCAGTTCTTTCTCTAAGAAAGGATGGTAAGTGGTAATTGTGTATGGATTATAGGACTATTAATAGGATAACTATAAGAAATAGATTTCCTATTCCAAGAATAGAATACTTTTTGAATTGTTTTGTGGGAGCTTCATATTTTTCTAAAATAGATCTCAAAAGTGTGTACTATCAAATAAGGATACATGAGAGTTACGAATGAAAGATGACTTTTAAAACTAATAAAGGGTTGTATGAATGGATGGTTATGCCATTTGGATTGTCTAATTTTGCTAGTATGTTTATGCCACTAACGAATGGATGTTTGTAGGAATTCATAACGAAGTTTGTTGTGGTCTACCTTAATGAAATTTTGGTGTACAACAGGAATAATGAAGATCATTTGCAATATTTATAGATGGTTTGGCAAAGGCTACAAGAACAACAGTACAAAATAAACTGGGAGAGCTGTATCTTCTTGAAATACGAGTTGGTGTATCTTAGGTTTGTGATGTCCAAGGGAGATCTGAAAATAGATCCATCCAAAGTAGATTCCATCCTTAAGTATCCAACAACACGAGTTGTTGGAGAAGTTAGAAGTTTCCATGGTATGGCCACATTCTACAGGAAGCTCATAAGAAACTTTAGCAACATTTGTGCACCTATCTTAGAGACCATCAAATGATGAGGTAAAACAAATTTTGAATGAAATAGTGCAGCAGATAGGATTTTTGAGGAACTTAAACAAAAGGTAGCCAAGTATCCTATTCCTATTTTACTGTATTTTAATAATTTTTTTTGCTATTGAATGTGATGCTAGTGGGTTTTTAATAGGGGCTCTTCTTAGTCAAGAAGGCAAACTCATTGCATTTTTTAGCAAAAGGTCAAATGAGGCAAATAATAAATATTCTTCTAATAAATTTGAATTGTATGCTATGCTCTAGACATTGAAGAAATGGAAGCACTATTTGCATCCTATAGGGTTTTTTGTTTATACTGACAACCATGCTCTTAGTTTCTTAAATGGATAAGAAAAACTCAACAATAGGCACATGAATTGGGTTGAGAGTTTGCATGCTTATACCTTTACCGTCAAGCACAAGAAGGGACAAGCCAAAAAATTGGATGATACTCTTTTTAGAAGCGTATTGATGGTGTGAGAAGTTCAAATGCAAAGCATGGGGTGGATGCATTGAAGGATATGTATGTGGAATCTGCATATTTTAAGGAAGTGCATGAGGTATGCAATAAATTATAAGGTTCTTCTCACTCTAATTTTTAAGAATTCATATTTCCCGATGGACTACTATTGAAGGGAATCCAACTGTTTATCCCCAAATGTCCTATGAGGGACAATGTGATTCGACAGAAACATTATGGAGGTCTGCGTTGTCATTTTGGACTCAACAAGATGTTGGAATTAGGGAAAATATTCTACTATTGGCCAAAGAAGAAAATAGACATAAGAAATTTTGTGGAAGCTTATCTTGCATGTCAAAGGGCCAAGGGAGTGTCAAAAAATGCAAGACTTTATCAACCTTTACCCATATTGAACAAACCTTGGGAGTATTTGAGCATGGATTTTGTGACTGGGTTACCAAGGACGAAGATAGATTATAATAGTGTGTTTGTGGTTGTTGATAGATTCAAGAAAATGACTCATTTTTTTCCATGTAAAACCAGTAATGATGCTAGTTACATTGCAGGGCTATTCCTTAAAGAAATAGTTTGGATTTGTGGCTTACCCTTGAGCATTGTATTTGACAGAGACAACAATTTTGTAGGTCACTTTTGGAGGACCTTGTGGAAGAAATTGGGCACAAATTTATCTTTCAATTTTGCCTATCATCCTCAAACGGATGAGTAAACTGAGGTGGTTAATATATTCTTGGGAAACCTTCTGAGATGTTTGACATGTGAACATGGAGGTAGTTGGTATTCCATCATACCTTAGGTGGATTTTGCATCTAATAATTCTATGAATAGAATCACAAACATGAGTCCTTTTGATGTTGTTAATGGGAGACATCCAAGAGGATTTTTTGAACTTAGGAATATGGATGGTTTGAAAAAGAGGAGTGGACACATGGAAACATTTTCTAAAACAATGGTGGAGGTGCATAATAACATTAATAAAATATTGCACCAAAATAGCCTTAAGGTGAAGGCTAAGCCAAATTTGAAGATGAGGATTGTGCAGTTCCAAATTGGGGACTTTGTGATGGTACACTTGAAAAAAAAATTGTTACCTTGGGGCAGTCATATGACGCTGATGATGAATCTGAATACTAGGCCTTGTGAAATTATGGAAAAGTACAGAGAAAATGCATACAAAGTATCATTGCCTCCGGATGTGGCTATTTCACCTATATCTAATGTCTCAGTTCTCACATTGTATAAGGGTTCAAATGAAGAAGTTGGTGCACCAGTGACAACGTTTGAATTAGATGATTGGATTCAGAAGTTGCCTTCTAACAAGAAGCCACAGACAGAACATATCATCAGTAGAAGAGAATAAATGAGGACACTCCAAAAAGTGCACATGGATAATTTGGTCAATTGGAAGGGCCTTCTAGATTCTAAGGCCACTTGGTTGCTAGAAATAGAGATTTTTAGGCAAGGTGGGGATCTGCAGCAACTTGTCTCCAAGAGAACATGAGAGAAAATTTACCCCAGGAAGTATGATGCAAGAGAATCTATGGTACAATAAGTGTTTTTACTGATTTTGTTTTGTTTAATGTATGTTTTGGGTATATTTTAAATTATTGGAATTATATAAGTAATAAGGGTATGTATTGGGCCCATTTGTAAGCCATATTGGCATTTGTTGGGTTTATTTGAGTTTAGTATGTAAAAAAAGGATAAAATCCTTTGTCGGGCTAAATTGTGTTGGTAAGTGAATAATGTTTAAGAAAACAATAATAAAGGCTAAGAACCTTTACGGGTGTGATGGTTGCCAAAAAGTTAGTAACTTGTTGGAATTTCTATTTTTCCCTCGAAGTCGATGGCTAAAGATGTTGGAGGATTTGGAGAGTTTAAAAAAACATTTTTCGTATTTCTCATGGATGAATGAATAAACATAAAATGGTGTCTTTTCTACAAATCCCTTTTGGGTCTCTATTCTGCCCCGTTCTATTTCAATGTTCTAATTTACCAAATCAATTAAAGAATCAGGATGCATCTTTTTGCCTTTGAATGAAATAGGTTTGAAGTAGTTCAGTTAAGGGTGTGTGTAGATTTCAACATTGCTAGAAATTGGGCTCGAATAGGAATCACTATGTGCCAATTTGGGCACACATGCCTCTTTCTCATGTGAACCCCATGTAAATTTTCCTGAACGTGGTAGAGTTTTGGTAGAGACGATGTACACTATATATTTTATGGCCAGCTGTAGGAATGGGCGATGGGTTGAAGGAGTGCGTGCATAATAGGGCATCATCTCTATGTGCATGCCGGTTGAATGTGGATGAACGGGAGTTACAAGGGTGTTGTTTACATTTGAAATTTCTTTCATTTATAACATGACATTGTTGTAGTTTTCCTCTATTCATTATCCATTCTATCTCACTCTGCGACTATTGCAAACTTCTTGAAGTAGCCTACCCGTCAATCTTATAAATTTGTCTATTTTATTGACAATTGGTTTCTTTGATTAATTTGAGCATTTTATTTTTTGATGTACTTGAAGTGAAAAATCTCTTCCAAGATGTTTTTTGTTGTTTTTAGAGTTGATGTTTAGGATGGTAGGTTGTTATGTATCATGGACAAATGTTTTCATCCTTCAAGGGTTGTTGATCTTTATTAGAGTACTTATGTTCCTACTCTGGATGATGTCCTACATTTAGTTTCCTCAGATGACACCCTTGTATGGGTATCTCTTGATGTACCTTTATCTATTAATGGTTCTTCAGCTCCTGGTGTGGCATCATCACCCTCATTTGGGTAATATTAGTTATATGGATCTTGTATACTGAATGTATGTTGTATAACTGGGTATCTTCCTAGTATATGGGTTGTTGGGATGGTGCAACACTTTGTTTTTGGTTTTATATCTGATTAGGGATATTTGTATATGGAAATGTGCCTTTTTTATGTATTCATGTACCTGAGCTACAACTCGAGGTTTTCCTCCTAGTTCTTTCATGCCGATATGCTCTGGTGAACTAGGTCTTATGTAATATTTTTATTATTAATGAATAAAATATTTAATTTCCAAGCCACTTTATTAAAAATATTAAAATAAATATAATAATTATTATGGAAAGATTATAATTTGTATTGTCATTTGGAATATATATGATTTTGTGTAAAATAATACTCATATAACATGATCGTTTTTACATGGGCATTATAAACTATTACCTATTTATCTCACATTCAATACAACATACAAAGTTAATTTATTTTAAGAGAATTGTTTGTCTAGTGTGTTTCTTTTCCTATCCATAACATCTTACTTCTTTTTCGATTATTTTTATACATATGTTTTGACCTATAAACTAGTAAGATACACCTAATATTTGTAACACAAAAGTAAACTCAAACATAGATAGTGCAATTATCATTAAAAAATTAAGACAACAAAACATGATTTATGTTCTTAAAGAATGAATTATCCACAAAATAAGAATCCCAAAACGAGAAAATCCAGCTTAGTATTCAAATTTTACAAGAGATGAATTTTATTTTTGTGTTTAATACAAATGCAATTTTTTTTCAAAGAAGTTTGTTATAATTAAACTTATAAATAACATGCTCTAAGAAATAGTTTTGAATCCAAAGCATAATGCTAAAGTTTTATTTTCCATGATAATGACCTATTAGTCGTAAAGGAAGGAAATATCATTTTGATATGTATTATTCCTCCTTACACAATTGAAAGCAATAGGAATAAGGCCACAAAGCAGCTAAGTTCCTGCCAAAATGTTGGCAAGTTTGTTTAAACTTTGCTACAAAAATTGCAAGTTTGAAATAAAGGTGTATTAAATTATTGTTGGCATGTTGTTGAGACAAATTTTAGTGCTATAAGAGCAATTAGTTTAATATTGATATAAATATAATTATGTTATAATAAATATAATTTAATATAAATGTAATATTTAATTTAAAATAATATAATAATATATAATATATAGCATAAAATAATATAAATATAAATCATTTATAATATAATATAAAATTATCTAATATAAATATAATTTTAAATATGAAATAATAATATAATAATATAAATATAATATAGCATAGAATAATATATACATTTATTCTATAATGATATAAATATAATATTTTAAATTTAAATATGAAATTATATAGTATAATATAATCATTTTATGAAAGCATATGTTATTTTAAAATTTAAAATATGTCATTTTAAAATTTTAAAAGTATATGTCATTTTAAAACTTTCAATCCAAACAAATATTTCTGAAAAATCTGCCCTTATCGGGTGATTTGTATGAGCCAATCATATTTTAGAAAACTAATTTGGTTATTATGCTTTATTTTTTATTTAAAAAGTAGCCAAAACTGGGGGTTGACCCAAATAGACACAGCCAGCATGAGGAGTGCTGACAACCAGCAAAAACCACACTCAGTAAACCCTCAGCCTAGGCTAATTTTAAAAACCAAAAACCATGAAAGAGAATCAACAGGCCCGAACTCCAACACGGAGCTGGTAACTAGCCTGGAAGTCCTAATAGGCCCCAACCTCACCACAAGGTTAGTAACCAACTTGTGGTAATAAGTAGCAGTAAAGTTAGCATTAACAATAACAAACAATAAACCAACACTACAAAAACTTAAGTTTAACCGAAGCTCGAACAGGCCCACATCGCCCAACCAAAAATTCCAGGCAAAAAAATTAAACATAGGAAAAGGAAACTACTTGGGGTTACCTTCCCCGCCACTCAACAAGAGCTTAAGCGAGTCATCTATGAGGAACTGGTATAGTTCTTCATCCTTTTTCTCTCTTCTCGAAGAATTCACTTTCTCCATATGAAGGAGTTGGAGCGTAGTTGTTGCAGCATGCATGACCTTCATAGAAAAGTACGTGATCCTATTAAAGCTTTCTCTGAGACTTTTGGTTTCCTCCCTAATTTCCCTTAACTCATTCTTAGGGTTAGAAAGCAAGAGGGGCTCCTCAGGTCCTTTAGCTTTATGGGGAGTGTCACTCGCAGCATCAGGCATTTTCTCATCTGTCTTCTTGGAGTCCTCTGGGGATCCCTTAGGATCTTTGTTATCATTGATAGCCTTGGTGTTATCCTTTTCCTCCTAGGGGCTAAGGGGCTGGGTAATTAAGAGTGGCAAGTTCGCTTTCTTCTCCTCAAAGAGTTTTTTCTTCGAAAGGTCAAAGGAGGGGAGATAGAAACTAGCAGAGACTTGAGAGTTGTGACTTTTCTCAGTCCCTTCCCCAATAGGGATTTTCTTCTTTTTTTCCCTTTCTCTCTCCTCAACCTTAACTTTCTTCCCTATTTTAGCTTTCCCCCTAGTGTCCATCTTAATTTCTTCTTCCTCCTTTGACTCTTCTTCTTCCTCCTTTGACTCTTCTTCCTCTTCATCCTCATTTTATGCTTTGTTAAAAATTGAGTAGGTTTATATTAATAAAACTTAATAATTTGTTAAATAAGAAAATATCTTCAACTTGATTTCTTAAAAAATTAATTATTAATAATGAGTTAAAATTTGTACGATGCCTATAATTCCTAGGTCTGGGAGGAACTAATAATGTCTAGTAGCTACTTTTAATAAATCTTGGAAAAAGGACAATGTCTAGTAGCTAGTTTTAATAAATCTTGGGAAAATGTAGAGTGTAATGACTTGTAGTCAAAAGGTAGTTGGATAGATTTCAAGATAGCATATTAAATCCTGGAGAGGTAGATATACAAACTATCTCATAAGTTGATCATATGATTTATACACAGTTTTAAAAATAAACATTGAATTATTTTAAAGTTATTGACATCCCTAATGTTAACTTCAAACCATCTTTAGTGTATCTTGAAACAAAATTTTAATCCAACTTTTTTGTCCTTTAAACTCAAGGTGACAATATGTTTTTCATTACATTAGACTCCTTGATTAGTTTGCTAGTCCACAATAATCCCCACAAGCCTTTTTTCCAAATTAGAAATTTTCTTCCAGTATTGTCCCTAAATTTGAAAAAAAGGTCAAAAATTTGCAAGACAATTATCCCACAATTGTAACAATTAAAAAGAACATAAAAATTTAATAAAAGCAAGATAAATCGTCCTCCGTTCAAATTTTTTTTTATTAATGTATGAATTGCTCAAAAAATTCCTATTTTAAAGTAAAATATTTTAAAAATAACATGCTTTCTCTTTTTGAATAGAAAAATCCGTACATAAAACTGCATTAATTATTAAATATGTTCAAAATATGACTTATTAATTTGTAAAACATAATTTATTATGTCAAATAATTTAGATTAAATATAACTTATAGCTTATTAAATTCTCTACGGATTTGATTTCATAAGAACTATTAAATGATTGCACTTCATAAGTATTTAATTATATTTCAAAAAGAAATTATAATCGCTTTAGAGAACTTTAAATTATTTATCAACAAACCAATTTGAATATAATATAAAAATTTGAAAACATATAAATAAAATAATATTTATTTTTATTTATAAATTTTTCCATAAAACCCCAATAATTTTTTTTAATCATACAACTTCCGTATTAGCATAAAATTATAAATAAACTTAAATAATTTCTTATCATACAACCTTTTTATTATTTTTAAATAATAAATTAATTTAAATTATTATTAATTTTTTTTCACTGAAATAAGCTTGTCATTCAAATTAAAATATTAGTACATTAAATCAAAAAAATAATAGTTGGAGGATTAAATCACTCTCCAAAAATTTTCATACATGCTTATCTTGGAAAGCAAAAACCATGTTAAAATTGGGCATAGCCAAGAAACATCAAACTTCTAGGTGGCTAATGTTTTCCTAGTTGAGCGAGGAGGCTTTGGACCATCTCTCTCCCCTCACCCATTTGTGGGGTCAGGAGTAGGGTCTGGAAAAGGCCATCCATCAAAAGTTTTGTTTTCCTCTTCTATGTCCTCTTTGCATGGAGAGATTGCCAGGGAAAGTTAGGGTAACCATTTGGAGGTAGAGCACCAACCATAATAACCACCCAAACTAGGCCAACTTGAAGTAGTAAAAGGAGCACTACAGCATGTGACCACCCAGACGCATAACCATCGGGTGGTGTCAATGTTGACCGTCGATGAATAGGATCTCGATGGTCATGTGAATGACAATGAGGAACCTATAAATGTGATGTGTGTGAAGCCTTGGCAGAGGATATAAGGCAGCATTGATGGTCGTGAGATGGTGAACACCCACTAGAAACAAAACCATTTAGAGGCACGATGCCAACCGTACAAGGTGAATTTCCCAATGTTGCAAAATCTCTTGCAAGTGGGTCACTTCAAGAGACCTTATCAACCTGTATAACATCACATTATTACCATTTGATCCTTATTATTTTGATCCTTCCTATGAAATATTATTAAAAATTAATATTAGTATGTATTCAATTATATGGCTAAATGTACTTTAATATTTTGGATTTTCTTTTTCTAATATTGAAAGAATATGACAATGAATAGAATGTGGCAATATTTTTTTTGAAAAATGTATAACAATAAAAAATATTTTTGCATAGTTGATTTAATTTTAGAAGCCACATCTATAATTTTTTTGACAATATCTATTTTTTAATTTTCAACTATTAAATGTAAACTGACTTCTTCAAATGTAATTTAAAGGATACTATATTTAGTAACTCATTGTCAAAATTTATCTTTTCCACCAATGCTTATGAAGATGTTTAACTATATAATAATTTTAAGAGTAATGTTTAGCCACTCTTGGCTTAACCAAATAAAGAAAAAAAGGAGAAAAAAACTAGTAGTTGTGCGTTTCTAGGCATGCAACAAATAGCTAATTAATTTTCTATATTTCAAGGGGAGTATGTAATGAAGGTAGAAATAATTAAACTCAATTCCATACTAGGCTGAAGTTCAATCAGTTGGTTTAGGTTTTATTAATTAGCTTGAAACACTGACTTGATAAGAAAGGGTAACATTTCAACATGAAAATGTGCATAAGTTTTGGGAGGGCTAATTTTAAACAAAGGATTTTTGGATATTTTAGAAGTCTTTAGAGTCTCTTTGTGAAGTTGTTGGAGTTGAAGTAAATTTCAAAAATATGTTGTGGGATCCAAGACTCTTTTGTAACAAAGATAATCCTTTTCTAACTACCATTTATTGGTTAGTTTTAGTATTAATCAGGTCCAGTTTCCTTTGTTACTAGTAGACATTTCATTTTGGAGAAAAAAAATTCATGTTTTGTTTGGGAAATTTTCAATAATGTAGCCTATATATGTCCAAAATGTAGCTAAAAATTACTTTTCAGACCGTGTTAAATAAAAAAGAAGTTTGGCTCAATAAAATGTAGGTCATAATGAAAGAAGAAGTGATATAAAAGCTTCTAAAAAAAAATTACCCAACCAACAAAAATTTTAAACTACCTCTGTTGGATTCCAATAATAGCAATTGGAACAATGATAAGATATAGAGAAAATGTAACTCATATAGATTTTGTAAAGAAAATTTCCCGCTCCTAAAGTGTTGCCAAACAAATGTAAATTTGTGTCAAATTTTGATGTGAAAGATGAAATTAAGATAATATATAGGGCAAAGCATAGAGAAATGATAAAGTTGTAAAAGTGTTTTCTGGAGTAGAGGGAAATCTTTGCATGTTCCTATAAAACACTCCATGCATAAAGGCTAGAACAACTAATGGTTGTGTAATGCCCCCGCCAAGGAACCTAGGAGGACAATACAAAATAACAAAACATAGTACATTTAAAATATTAAAAAAAAAACACTAATACACTTCCACATGAATAAAAAACTTCAATCTTCCTTGAAAAAATATTTACATGATGAGAATGCAATGATTAAATTACATTTCATGTTTACAACATTCATAATTAATTAGAGTATAGACATAAATGGCTGGTAAGTCCTCACATGTCCCTTAACGTCGCTACCTTAAGGAACATATAAATATTATGAATACAACTCAAGATTATACATTTGGTTCAGTATGAAGAATAATTTACATGCAAGTGACTCAACAATATTTTTAAACAATAACCCTACTATACATGGATCTTAATACAAAGTTTTTTTAAGAGGATATCCATTGGATATCTTACATATACAACTTAACTAATACAAATACATCTATCAGAAAGAAGTAGCTACATCATTGCTTAGGTACCTGCTCATACAAACATAGGCATCAAGAAAACACAAGGGCTAAGTAAAAAATAATAATAATAAACATAATATATATAAGAAGCATGATAAATCTGCAATACTTTTAGTAAAATTTTGCTGGAATGATCCCTTCGGAACCTGACCCCCATGTAGGACTCAAGCAGATTCAAACATTCCTTTCGTGAGGACAAGGTAGTTCAACTATGACATTCACTTCTAGCATCTTCTCCATTCCCATCCTTAACCTTTACTAGCACTAAGCCATGTATGAGGCATATAATTATCTTGATTAATGTTTTAACCTTGGATAATTTTATTGTTTTCACTTGTTTACTAAAATCTCTAATGATTTATCCTCGACTGGCCTCTTTAGGTCTCCGACCCCCATCGAGAGCCACTCCACTATGATGATTCCTAGGTGACCAACTTAGTATCCATCACAACACAAAGAATGTTGAGTTACATCCACCAAAAAAGATTTACACATGGAAACATCATACTCATATTTAATCCACATCAACAATAGTCAGAAAAGAATTCTTGAAACATCTCATGATCAAAGTGATTACTTCACCATGAAGCAAATACAACCACAGGTAACAACAACATTTGCCTTGCAACATGATTTAAGTATATGAATAGAAATTTCCTTTTGCACACATAAATATAGGCTAACTCTCACTTGTAAACGTCATAATTGTATTTTTGTCAAGTTAATATCCTATTACATGAATACTTATAATGTTTCTATACCATAACCATAAGGAAACATATCATAATCAAAAGTCAAACTCCTACTTCACTCCTATAACTAACTAGCATCTTGCATATAGAACATTTACAAACGTAGTAACTAATTTTAAACCAGCCCCAATTCAATTTCATTTATAACATATAATAATCCCTATTAAATATATAAACAATTTTAATTTCTCGTTCAAAAGAATATCTATATATTAAATCTCCTATGGATGTACATAGTCCAAGTTGACAGTTAAAACATAGAAATCAGCATAAGGTCTAATACATGAATAATTCTCATTTCATGAATAGCTACATTCTGATTTACATGTATAAAAGAAAGCCAAAATATTATTGTACATTCTCCAAAATAAGGATAAGTCAAATAGAATGTACATTGTACAAAAATTAAATAAACCACACAGCTAAGAAAAGCGTAAGAGGAGTCTAAGGCGCTGCTAGGGAAGAAGCAAAAAAAAATAAAATTCCAAGGAGTCTCAACGCTACCAGCACTAATTGAATCGCTGCCAAAGGCATCTGAAAACATTTTCCAAAGACGTCTAAGCTCTACCAAAGACAACTTAAATACTTCCAAGGGAGTATATCTGAGAATGGTAGAATGACGTGGTATATTATATGTGAAGGCAGAAAATGTCATCAAATGCACAGACGACATAATGACAATCCAACACATTTCTTAAATAAAATTGTACCTAAAAAATGACGAGAACAACAAAGCAATAATAGAATTGGTTGTCCTAGTACATAACCATGATAAAATCGATTTCTTTGGCAAATGAAAATAAAACGTTTCACTGAAGTTAGCACGCCCAAATCTGAATTGGAATGTGAAACCAGAGGCTGGTATCAGAAGTATCACATAATACCACGGGTAATGTCGTCTTGAATGATCGCATAGATCAGAAATTAGAAAGCACAATTTGTATAACCAGTGAATAACGAGAGAGGGAAAACAACTCAATTAAAATATAATACAGTCTCCGTGTCTTTCCCTGGAAGGAAATTACAGACACAAACCAACCATACGCTTTCATTACATTATACAAAGATAGATCTGAACCCAGACATTGCAATCCAAATGTAGTGCTTCGAATTTTTTGGATGAATAGTGCTTCAAATTTGATTCAGCCAAAAAAAGTAAACCTTACCCGTATGGTGTAGAACGACAACCACCATGAAAGATTACGAATTTAAAACATGCATAGTGTTAAAACTAGTAGACAAATTGGAAACCACAAAGCAACACACAAGACACAAGATTTAACGTGGTTTGCCAATTTGGCTACATCCACCCGCAAGCAGGGATTGAATCTTTAATCAGTCATTACAGCTATATATATGTAGGGCTTTGCCCTCAGATTTATACAATAGTCTGCAATGAAAGATGAAGAGACACAAAGAAGAAGATGAAATGAACAGTCGGACTTTATAATCCAACAATCTCCCACTTGAAGTTTGACTCATGCTGCGACTTCACATCTGCACAACCTCCCACTTAAACTCTACTTTCCCTTACCAAATCCCTGGTAATAAATTGTCAATAGAAAATCACCATAGTGGGAATAACAACCACAACTACTTGCTAATCACATTTAACTAACCATAGAACATTAGTAGGTTTATGAGAATACATCTAGCCCATACAACAAGTCACCATGTAATAAATACCATCTTCCAACAAAACACACCAAAAATCATTGATGTGCAAAAAACAAGAAGTGCACTATAGAGCAATCAAAATGTTGCATGAGAAATGTCATCCACAAGTTGACTCAAACATGCCAATCAAGACATAAAAGGTGTGGTAATAACCTAAAGTCGTCTACAAACTACAGTCAACTTGTTGTAAAATTTCACATGACATCTTCCAAGTCCTCATGTAAAGACCACATATTGTAGTTAAAAAACAATGTAGTAAAACAACAATAGATGACATCAAAAAAATCTTGGAAGGGGCACTCACATAAGGGGTTACTCATCCTTCTACCAACACTGCAAAGTGCTTAGTTGTGCCAAGTATGATCTCCTTTACCTCTAAAAATAAGAGCATTTACAACAGCCAACTACCCTAGATGTAAGCCCTTGTAAACATGAAGATCAAACTAGAAAACAATCAAAAACTAGCAACCATCTCAACCATCTCCTAAACTCAAATGCACAAGGAGATAAATTTGTCGAGTAGACCAAGAGTGGCGAGTGAGAATACTCCTCCAAGATAGACCAAGGCACAATGACTCTTCAACAAAGAACAATCTCCTCTAGGTTCGTAACGAACTTGCATCCATCCACACGTGAAAGCTCCATGGTCTTCATGGTGAAACTTCCAAAGAGAAACCATCTCAACAAATGATCCCTAAATCCAAGAAAACTCTAGCGTCACCCAAGCCTCTTAGTTTTCAAGAGCACCTCCACGGTCAATCCACCAATGTACTTGATACCAAGAGCACTAACAAAACCAATGTCAAAATTATCACTCCACATCTACATTACCTACGAACACAATATGCCAACTTGATCTAACATCTCCACATATCAAAAGCTCATACTTTAAAGAGCATAATTCTTGCACCAACGCTCTAATCTAGAATCAAGAGCCCACCATAGCACAATAACATACATCTTCAATCACATGGAGTGCACCATCTCATGACAACAAAGTTCTTACTACCAAATAAAAAAATCCCACTGTAGTGTAACACTTAACTATTCATGGTATCAAACTATTCAAAACAATACCAAAGATCACACTATACAGTTATACCTGAAGCTGTAATTTCACCATAATCTACAATGGCTAAAACTAGCATCTGCACACCTTTGCCCCTTTTCATCCACTCATGTGTGTAGACATTTCAAGGCACCACAAATTTTTGTGTCCCTTTGTTGTCTCATTGTATCATCTTAGTTTTACACCCATGTTATTTTCCTTTCTTGCAATAGAGACTTGTCTTTTCCCTCTTTGTCTATAAGAATGTATAATCAGAATACGTCATCTCAGTCTGGATCTACATTCTGTCTCAAATGGCATCTACATAGAGAAGAATGTTGGAATTGTTTCTATTAGGGGTGTTGAAATTCTTTTTTTTTTCATTGATTCTAACATATGTTACAGTTGGTTTCATCAGAAGTCTCAAAAAGACTAGTAATCACTGGTATAGGCAAGGATGACAAAAGTGTACAAACATTGTATGTGCTTTCAGAGCATGTGAGCATAGAAACATATAAAGGAATGAGAAGGGATCTTATATCTAAGGTTCCTTATCTTGATAATACTATTGGCATAACTTACTTAACAATGAGAGAATTATGATAGAGTTATTCTCTAAGTTTTGGAGATAACTTGGATGCGAGCACGAGTTTTGATATGCAAGCTTGAGGCATGGTAGAAGACATGTTGAAAATTTTCTCGATGATTATTGGGTTTCTGGGTACTTGGTAATGTTAGTTATGGAATGTGATATTGCAAAGATCTATTTGCGATCGACTTCTGAGATGTAACATGTTTAGAGGATGACAAGCATGGATTAGGGATTTTGAAGTATAACTGTTTATTTCTGTATCATCTTAAAATGGAAGCACTTCCATGGTAAGAATGTTTATCCCTTCTTAGGGAGTATTTTTTACCACCATCACATTGTCCCCTCATTTCAGCATCCCCTCCTACTTATCTTCCTATATAGGACCCTGATTTTGCCTCTCCGGGCACCTTCCATCCCACCTCGCATGTTTTCCAGGGATCCTGACCCCCTAGATCAGGGTCGACCTCAACCTTGACCTAGGTCAAGGAAAACCTCAACCTTGACCTAGGTCAAGGAAAACCTCGTCCTTGACCTGGGTCCCCCTTTAAAATCTGTAAGTCTGTCAGCCACCAGAAGTACTCAAAAATTCATTTCCGGCTTTTGGGTCGGTTGTTTTGGGTTTCAAACTGGAAAATATTAAATTATATTTAATATAGGTCCTCTTCTAGGGGCATGGGCCAAATTTGAATTTAATTCTCCTATTTAGGCCTCTCTAGAAGATTGTGTCCTAGTTTCATATAAAAGGAAGCTTTCAACTCTAATTTTCTCTAACAATCAACCATTAAGCACTAATTCTCTCCAAGTGAAATCAAGGAAGAATTCATCAAGAAAAAAGTTCAAGCATTCATTTTTCTACATGTTCTCAAGCTTTCAAAGTGTTCGAGTCTTCCTCTCAAGCATTCAAGTTCTCCATTGAAGATCAAGGATTCAAGCTTTCAAGCCTTTGAAGGTATTTGGTTCAAGTATTCAAGATTCATTACTCAAACCCTAGATCTATCCATCACGCCGGAGTGATCTTCCTTCAAGATCCTTTTTGCATCCTCAAGACTCACTCATTCTCCCTTCAAGGTGGATTCCAAGCATACAATCATGGAGTTTTATGGTTTCTAATTGAGTCCAAGCTTTCATATTTACATACTTGTTTGCATTAAAAATACAATTGCATATCTACTTGAATATCATAGGTCCATTATTAGATTTACTTCTACTACTTGCAAGCATTCTTTATTTCAATTATTGATTTCAAGGTGAATTCCTGAATCGGGGTTCTACTAAGGAAAACCCCTCCCCCCAATAAACAAACCATTTTTCTTGCAGGTACAGGTTCGGAACAACAGACCAGAACAGAGATTTGGATACCCTTTTTGGCAAACTTCCCGGATCTGAAAATAGAATTTTAGTCTGAGACTTTTTAGGTCGATTGTGACCTAGGGCACAATTAGAAATTCTTGCAAAATGGTTACATTGACTTGAGGGTACAAATCAGAAATGTCTCAGAACAGAAAAATATTTCTGGGTTTTGTCTGTATCTGCAATTCTATTCTAGATCCGGTCTTGGATTTTCTTGAAACTCAAAAAATGCTTCAGAAATCAGCATTCTTCAGATCTACAATATTTCAATGTTAGTATATTTCTTCTATTCAATTCAATCAAAGTTCTTAATCTTTATAAAAATATACACATATTCTCTTTATAGAACAGGAATTAGGGTTTCTCTCTTTAGTCCATATCCTTAATAGGTTGATTCATTTATGTATTGGTCCTTTCCTTAGGGTTAATCAATTTGGATCTTCTCTTTAGGAGATTTTGGATTAAAAGAACAATCCTACCCTCCACACACACACACACACACACACACACACACACACACTCTTCACAATCTAAAATATACACATCCATATTTTATCATTTACATTTTATCCTTTATATCTTTTAGATATTACATTTTGGTGAACCCACAATAGACAACTCTTTCTTTTTAGTGTTAGATGCTTTGCCTCTTTTTCTTAGAGACTAGATCTTGCATATTAAATTAGTTTTATTTTAAGCTCTTGCATTTTAAAATACAAAAAAATCTACATAATCATAAAAATATAAAAACACTTCTTGCATTTCATTCACTATGAAGATCTTTAAGATGCTTTGGGGTATGGATATTTTTCTCATTATGCTTCTTTTAGCATCTCTCTATAGTAATTATTATGTTTATGAAAGTATCATCCATTTCATTATGTTTGTTAATCTTCATGCTTCACCTGCTTATGCTATTTTGAGATTAACTAATACAACTCTTCCTACTTTCAAAACTTTCATAAGGATTTGTGTAGTGAACTTATTACTCTCTTGGATTATGTGAAGAATTGGGTAGATGATACCCCGCCTCCTAATCTTCCTACTCCTATCATGCCTAATCTAGTTCCTAATCTTCCTAATCCTTATCCTATCAATCCTAGTCCAATTCCAAATATTCCTATTTCTATTTCTCCATCTTCAATCCCTAGTTCTTCCCACATTTATGATGGGGCTCAAGCTAGGATTCATGATAATGATGTTTGAGAATTATTTCATTTAACTTCACCTCCTTAACCAATCCATGATGATGTTAAAGGGAAAACCAAGGAAACCTCTTCTAATCCTATCATTCTACCATACACAATATTTTCTCATGAGCACCATAATCAATCTCCTATCAAAGCTTTGCAAGATAAGTACACTACCAGATATACTATGGTGGATAAACAAGGATATAAAGGTTTAGGGCTTGGTATCAATGAACAAGGCATTAAAAACATAATTCATTCATCTCCTAAACAAGATATGTGTGGTATATGTTTTACACCTCCTCCAATTAAGGTAGTGGATCTTAACCACCATCCTCATCTTCATGTTCTTCTTCCAGCACCTTCTTTAGATCACTCTGATACTCCTGAAGATGTGGCTAAGAAAGTGTATGTCCAATTAATGAATTCTAAGAAAGAAATCATCAAACCTATTCTGAAAAATGCTCTCTCTAAATACAAATGTCCTTTTCACTATAGTAATAAAAATTTACTTTCTAATTGTGTGCATTTCAAGTTATATGTTAGAGAAAGAGCTACCTTAGGAATTATATCTCATTCCCGTGCAGTATTACAATTTCTTCATAATTTTGATATAGGGCATTCTCCTCGTTCTTCTATAAGTTAGATCATGTTTCTCCTCTTTTTCTTAACTAGGGGGCAAGAGGTAATTTATTCCAGTCTTTTAGGATCCATTTTGGCTCTTAGAATGTATTTTGTTTTGAGTTTAATTGGTTATTCTTTCTATATTCTATCCCTACAAATTTTTCATGATATCTTTTCTAGGACATTTTTTTTTAAAGATATCTCTTTTCTATGAAATATCTTGATATAATTTGATATATCCCTTTCTTTCATCCTTTGGGGGCAAGGTATTTTCCATCTTTCTCTATCTAAGGATCTACTTTCCTTAGCTTAGTGCCATTTGTTTATCATATAACATTATTTCCTTATAAAGAGGTATGTTTTTGACTATGGATACCCTCTTATACGGGAGGTGATTGTCCTAGGTCATCACCTCTTCTTTATTTTTCAAATTATGCTCTTAATAAACTCTTGCCTTTGCTTTCGGTTAGAGTGTGACTCCTTCATTCCAAGATTCCTCTTCCTCTTCATCGCAGGGGGCTAGATAATTAAATATTTGGTCCCTCTTTTCTTTGGAAGATGACATTTTATCTTAAGTACTCCTCTATTGTGGGGGTCTTGATGATAAGATATCTTCCTCTTTGAGGATCCTTTTTCCCATATGAAACATATCCATTTCATGATTATCTATGTTCTTAGAGGTAAGGATCAATCCTCTTTGCTAAGGATATAGTGTATATTGTTGCTAAACTGGATATCTCCTTACCTTGTGAAGTAGGTATCCTCTTTCTCTTCCTTATCTTTCCCGGTGGGTATTCATGATAAGGAGGGGGGAATATATAGGGTCTCCCTTATACTATATTTTACATTTACATTTTACAAATATGATAAATCCTCAGAAGGTAACGCACATAAGTTGCTAAATCCTGAAGAGACACATTTTTTTTAAATTTTTTGCTAAATCCTCAGAAGGAAACGCACATAAGTTGCTAAATCTTGAAGAGATATGCATTTTTAAATTTTACAATATGCTAAATCCTTGGAAGGTAACACACATAAGTTGCTAAATCTACAAAAGACACGCATTTTATACATTTTCCATAGTAATAAAAGAATGTAGATCTATCGATATTTTAAAAGCTGTCAGAAGACGCATTACAATTACAAAGAAGAGTTTATGGGTGAACCTATTGGGCTCTCCCTCCTTGGTGATTCATGGTAAGGTGTACATCTTACTAGGCGAGGTAATCACTTTCTCTTTCCTCTCTTTCTCTTTCATGTTAGTAGGATTCGATCATGAAGCTATGTTATCTGTAGTGTTGCTCTTGTCTTACTTATATAATCATATATGTTTTCTATGATTGATTTCTCTTTACTTTTGTATCTTTATACATATATGTTGAGTTAGAATCCTTGGTCTGGGGGCTTGTGTCCTTGACTTAGTGATGTTCTACCTCTTTCCAATCCACCAGAGTCTTTCTTCTAACATTACCATGAGTATTTTCAATTTGCATACTCCCACTAAAGTGCGGGCTTAATGTATCATCTTAAAATGGAAGCACTACCATGGTAAGAATGTTTATCCCTCTTTAGGGGGTTTTTTTTACCACCATCACATTTTCCCCTCATTTTTGCATCCCCTCCTGCTTATCTACATGTTTAGGACCCTGATTGGGCCTCTCCGGGCACCTTCCATCCCATTTGGCATGTTTTACAGGCATCCTGACCCCCTGGGTCCCCCTCTCAAATTTGGAAGTCTTTTGGTTGCTAGAGGTCATCAAAAATTCATTTCCCGCTTCCGGTTCAGCTGTTTTGGGTTCCAAAGAGGAAAATCTTAAATTATATTTAATATAGGTCCTCTTCAAGGGGAATGGGTCCAATTTGAATTTAATTCTCCTATGTAGGCCTCTCTACAAGATTGTGCCCTAGTTTCATATAAAAAGAAGCTTTCTCCTCTCATTTTCTCTAACAATCAACCATTAAGCACTGATTCTCTCCAAGTAAAATCAAGGAAGAATTCATCAAGAAAAAAGTTCAAGCATCCATTGTTCTACATGTTCTCAATATTTCAAAGTGTTCAATTCTTCCTCTCAATCATTCAAGTTCTCCATTGAAGATCAAGGATTCAAGCTTTCAAGTCTTTGAAGGGATTTGGTTCAAGCATTCAAAATTCATTATTCAAACCCTAGATCTATCCATCATAGTGGAGTGATCTTCCATCAAGATCCTTTGTGCATCATCAAGACTCACTCATTCTCCCTTAAAGGTGGATTCCAAGCATACAATCATGAAGGTTTATGGTTTCTAATTGAGTCCAAGGTTTTATATTTACATACTTGTTTGTATTCAAAATACAATTGCATATCTACTTTAATATCATAGCTTCATTATTAGATTTACTTCCACTACTTACAAGCATTCTTTATTTCAATTATTTATTTCAAGGTTAATTCCTAAATTGAGGTTTGACTAAGGAAAACCCCTCACCCCAATAAACAAACCATTTTTCTTGTAGGTACATGTTCAGAACAGTAGATTAGGGTGGAGATTCGGATTCCCTTTTTGGCAAACTTCCAAGATCTGAAAATAGGATTTCAGTCTGAGACTTTTTGGGTCAATTATAACCTAGGGCACAATTGGAAATTCTAGAAAATGTTGACATTGACTTGAGGGTACAAATTGAAACTATCTCAAAATAGAAAAATACTTCTGGGTTTTGTCTGTATCTACATTTCTATTCCAGTTCCAATCTCAGATTTTCCAGAAACTCAACATAGGATTCAAAAAACAGCATTCTTCAGATTTGCAATATTTTAAGGTTAGTACATTTCTTCTATTCAATTCAATAAAGTTCTTAATCTTTCTCAACATATACACATATTCTCTTTTATAGAATAGGAATTAGGGTTTCTCTCTTTAGTCAATGTACTTAATAGGTTGATTCATTTATGTATTGATCCTTTCCTTAGGGTTAATCGATTTGGATCTTCTCTTTGGACAATTTGGGATTAAAAGGACAATCCTACCCTCCACACACACACACTTCACAATCTAAAATATACACATCCATATTTTATCCTTTCTATATTTTAGATATTGCAATTTTCAATTGATGTTTACTTTTTTAAGGTATCCTATGTATCTTAGCAAGGTTCTATGTAATTATTTATGCATTAGAGAATTCTTAAATGCTGACCTAATTGCTTGTTGTAACTTTTATAAAGGACACTTCTTTCTTGTTGAAATAATATGGAGGCATGATGTGGAAGCTGCAAGCTTATAACTATGAAGTCTATTGGATGTAGAGTAGAGATAGTGATTGTGATAAACTTCATTGGAATTGTTTAGGTAAAGAAAGTTTCTATCATTCAGTACACTGGTTATTATATATTCACTAGATGTACTTTGGATAGCGAATCCTTAAGGTGGATTTAAACTTCTCATTTGGTGAGTGACATTGGGTATTGGGCCTCTTATTTATATTCACTCCTAATAGGGTGTATCATTTAACAAGGACTTTGTACTATATGTAATAATAATATCCTAATAGGGCTAAATTTCCTAATAGGGATACAATACCTTGAGTGCATTATTTGTGGTAGCTAATTCCCTTTGGTTTTTTTCTCTTAACATGGTTTCATTGACAATAATTTCTTGTGCTATGGTGTTACGTATTCAGATTTGCAGTGAATGATTGGTTTATAGGTTTAAAGTTGGGTTATTTGGCATACAACTAATTCAAACCCCCGTCAATTGTATTGGTAGACTAGTATTTCTAATAATTGGTATCATAGGTTGTAGTCCTCTGAGAGAAAACTTAACAGCTTGAGTTGATCATGTAGATGACATTGTAAAAAAATTGATAGTTGGAAGAACAAGATGAGAACTCACCTACTCTTTTTGGGAATTGATTACTAGATGATTACAAAGAAGGATTAGTAGATCAAGCCTAGAGATGAATCAAAAAATGATAATGAAGATGAAAATAAGTTATTTAGTTGTAATATAGTTACAAGAGAAGCATTCATCAACATACTCTCTAAGGTGAATTCACAGAGGTTAAAGGCTTGGATTCTGCACCTAAAATCTTAACAAGAATAGAGGCACTATATGAAGGAGATAAGTTTACTAGGAAAGAAAAGTTACATAATTGGAAGACTAAAATGGAGAGTTTAAGAATACAAGATGATGAGAATGTTAGAGAATATGTACAGAGTCTTACAAAGATTGTCAGAGGAATTAGAAACCCAAGAGACACTTATATTGAAGAAGTGATCACAAAGATTCTCATATCTTTAACACCTATTTATAATAAGTAAAGTGCAAGTGATAGAAGAGATGATACCTTTGTCGGTGAACTTCAAAAGAGAGGTACTAATTGCTAAGTTGACCACCTTTGAGACTATAGAGTAGGGAGATACTTTACCTAAAGTATCTAATCTACATTCAAGGTGACCGTGCGCAATGACAAAAAGACTTTATCAATTCATGCGAGAATCATTAGATATAATAGGTATGAAGAGATCAATTAATATGTTGATGATTGGGGAAATATAGTGGAAGAGGAAAGGAAACTAGATGAACTTATGACCTTCATCCCTAGAAGAGAAAAGAGATGTAAGGGTAACTTTGAAGGAAAGTTACCCCTAAAGTATCTTTCAGGTAATAAGATTAGTCATTTAGCATCTAGGTGACCTACAAGGGTTCCTAAGAAAATACCTAAGTTTCATAGATGTAAAAGCTCTAAGGATGAGGAATATTACTATGCTAGTGAAGGTGTGTCTGATGATGATATTCTGGATTATGATGAAATTTGATTTATTTCTATTAAAGATGATGAGCCTATCCGTGAGGAAAGAGTCTTAGTTTCTCATGTTGAAAAGAAGCCTAAATGGGTCAGAGATACTGGTTGTTCACATCATATGACTGGTGATAAAAATAAGTTTGTTTAGCTAACTAAATATGATGGTGGTGTAGTACAATTTGGTGATAACACACCAACTTTCCTCATTGGAGTAGGTTTGATTTCTCATGATGGTAAAACTAATAGTAATGATGTATTACTTGTTTATAGACAAGCATAATTTTTTTAGTGTTGGATAGCTTGTAGACAAGGGCTATAATTTGAAGTTCAATAATGGGAAATGTGCTATCAGAATTCAATCAAGAGATTTGATTGCACCAGGTACAATGTCAAGAGGTAATGTGTTTGAGATGAATACTATAGAGGATACTTGTTTTCTTGTGAAGATTGATGAAAGTAGGTTATGGCATAGAAGCTTGTCACATATAAATTTTCATAACATTGTGAAAGAAAGTATGACTAATGCAGTCAAAGATTTACCAAAAATTGTGAAACCCTCTAACACCATCTATACATACTGTGTGATGAAGAAACAAACTAGAAGCAATTTTCAGATAAAATCTTACTCAGCAAAGGGGAAGTTGGATCTAGTAGATACAAATATTTTTGGTCCTACAAGAACAAGATCTTACAATGGAGAAAGGTAGTTTATACACTTTGTTGATGACATTATTTTTGGAGGTAATGATGAAATGAGTAAGAAGTTTTCTGAGGAAAAAAAAATGAATTTGAAATGCCTATGATTAATGAAATGAAGTTCTTCCTTAGTTTGGAAATTTCTAAAGATAAATATGGTATTTTCATCTCTCAAACCAAGTATCTTAAAGAATTGTTGAAAAAATATTGAATGGATGATTGTAATCATGTTTGAACACATATGATTGGCGGTTGTAATCTCACTACTACTGATGAATCTCAAACTATTTTTTAGACAAATTACAGATCCTTGATTGCAGGTTTATAATATCTAACTCACACTAGACCAGACATTGCTAATGCATTTGGAATTGTTGCGAGGTTCCAAGAATATCTTAAAGAGACTCTTCTTTCTTCAGTTAAGAGGATATTAAGATATCTAAAGGGAACACTGGGATATGGTTTATGGTATGAAAATTCTATTAAATTTACTTTGCATACTTTTACTGATGTCAATTGGGTTTCTGGGTTCTTGGTGATGTCTGTTGTGGCATGCGATCTTGTGAAGATCTATTTGTGGTTGTATTCTAAGATGTAACATGTTTAGAGGATGACAAGTGTCAAATATAGTTCTTGAAGTATAATTATTGATTTGTAATTGATGTTTACTTATTTAAGGTACTGTGTGTATCTTCTAAAAGGTTCTATGTAATTATTTATGCATTACAAAAGTCCTAAATGAGTGACCTCATTTCTTGTTGTAACTTTTATAAAGGAGAGGATTTTCTTGATGAAATAATATGGCGGCATAATGTGGAAGATGCGAGCTTACAATTGTAAAGTCTATTGGATTTAGAGAAAATATAGTGATTGTGATGAACTTCATTGGAACTATTTAGGAAAAGCAATTTTCTATTTGTCATTTCATTGGTTATTATATACTTCTCTATATGTACTTTCGACAGTGAGTCTTTAAGGTGGATTTAATCCTCTCATTTAGGTAGTGAGCCTAGGAAAAGAGCTTCTTATTTCTCTTGACTCCTAAAAGGGTTTGTCATTTAATAGGGATTGTGTATTGTATGTAATAATGAGATCCTCATAGGGATAAATCTCCTAACAGGGATACAATACCTTCGCTACATTATTTGTGGGCGCTAATTCCCACCGAGGTTTTTTCCACTAACAGGGTTTCCTCGAAAACAATTTCTTGTGTTTTGGTGCTACTTTTGACGTGTTCAGATTTGCATTATAATTTTATTTTTTAAATAGGTTTAATGTTTATTTATTTGGCATACAATTGATTCACCCCCCTTGTCAATTGTATTTGTGGAATAATATTGCTAACATGAAATACTTGTAAATAATACCAAGTTTGTTCCACACACAAAAGGAAACAATTGTTCCTAGCAACCACTCTGTCTTCCGCTCCCACCAGTAGGCTTCTCTTTGAAAAGTTTTACAACGCGCACATTCAAACTATTTTTTCATCCTACAACTTGGCTTTGGAAACATCATCTTCCATGAGATACACAAGCAACGACTGAGTAACCTCCAACGACATAAGATTCAAACAAGTGTCCAAGCCTTGGTACTTCTATCTTCCAAGACTTGTCATTGTCCTACATGTTTCCTTCCCCTTGTAACTAAGGAACTTATAGATTGAAGGTACAAGTAGAGTAAATGTTTCTTGCCTATTTCTAATTTTCTTGATTTTTTAGTCATTACTTGTAAAAATAGGGGTTTTTTCTCTTTATTGAATTGAGACACATTATTGGAAACAATAACAGTCCTGAATACACCATTGACACTACCTTTCTTTTTTCTAGGAATTTCCTTGTAAATTTACACCATTTATATATGATCTCAAAGATTTCACAAGGAATTCTTCTAGCTCTTCAGATGCAAGGTCTTCTCTATGCTCAAACAATGGTTTCTCATTATAATCAACACCCTAGAATTTTCCATAGTTGGGCGTGGTGCGCTTCATTTCCTCAGATGAAAAACACCCATCTTCTACACCAAATCTATCTCTTCCAATTGAATCATGTTGAGAAGGTCTAAAACCCCTTAATTTATAGAAAAACCCACCTAGGAATTGTTAGAATAATCCATCGTTAACACATGTAAGGCCACTACAATTTTTGACTAATAATAGTGTATTATGTATGCTAACAGACCGAGTTGGCAATGAACTCAGACAATGGTTTCTATCTTCCATTGAACATTTCAAATCCCACACCGTTTACATCCCTATTTCATCCACACCTTTTTTGATTCCTCATCATTTCCTCAAAGCCCCTGCAAACCAGAAATTTAAGCAAAAGGCCATGTTGCATTTCATATGGTCCACCTAGATTTTTAAGTTCTAAAAATTTAAAGAGTGATTGAAATCATATTTTTCTCCATGGTCTTACTCTTCTCTATGTGCACCTTGACAATTTGATCTGGACCAGCCACTATGTTTCCCTATTCATGCACATAGTGTACACTATCCCCAGGAACACCAAAGTTTACAATAAGTTTGATATGACTGCAAGGAATATTGATCAGCCATGGTGGCTTAGAGAGTGTTGCGATGTGTAGCCTCCTTGACCCTCACAATTGGTATGATTTCTCCATTTTGCATCAGAATCTAGACTATTATAAACTTTTTTATTAGAATTTTCGCTACTTCTCTCTGGATCCTATCCTACTGCATCTGATACCAATTGTTAAAACTAGTATATAAATTAGAAACCACAAAGAAAGACACAATATTTATTGTGTTTGGCCAACTTTTCTACATCCATGGAAAAAAGGGCTTGAATATTTATTCAATCATTATACCTACATATATAGGGCTTTTATGTCATATTTATACAATAGTCATATTTATACAATAGTCTTCAGTGGAAGAAGAAGAGACACATACAAGAAGATTAAATGAATAGTCAGACTTCATAATCCAACACATAGTCCCTTAATAGTTTATTTCACATGAATAATGACATTCATGAACATAAGGACCCCAAGAGGAAAGAAAGCCCTACCTCATCTATTGAAAAATTACAAGGAACATTGATAATTGTAAAGATTCCCTTTCCAAACAAAAACTTCCCATCAATTCCCAAAGAAAATAATCCAACCAAGAATTGTAAAATACACAGTTTTTATTCCCAAGAAATCAACTTCTCCAAAATTTCCAAAAGAATTCTTGCCCCAAATTTTCACTTCCCAAAAATAGAGATACACATGAACCAACTAATTACAACCGAATTCTAGAAATCAGAAAGTAATTCTCTTGATAAGAATTGAGATTAGTTTATTTGTTGATTTGATTTTATACGACAAATAAATTTATTATTATTATTATTATTATTATTATTATTATTATTATTATTATTATTATTATTATTATTATTATTATTATTATTATTATTATTATTATTATTATTATTATTATTATTATTATTATTATTATTATTATTATTATTATTATTATTGTTATTATTATTATTATCATTATCATTATCATTATTTAAAATCCTTTTTATCATATGAAACCCATAAGTTTATTGATTTAAAATACTAACTATTTAATTATGTAATAACACTTGATAATATAGATACACAATTAAATAAATTAAAATAATGATCATCAAGCTATTTTATAAATCACATAAATGGCCATATTAACGGTTGATGCATATATTTTTCATAACATGATCAACAAAAAAATAAACATTATCATTATCCCATAAAGGTACTATGAAAAATGTTCTCACCATATAAATAATGTTGATAAATCTATGCTATGCCAAAACATGCTAGGAGTATAACCAAATGGTAATAGCAAGTCGAGGATATCATGGTCATATTCAACAGATTTACCAAGGTAGATCATTTCTCCCCTATAAGGCCTTCTTATATAAAAGCTTTAGTAGCCAAGATGTTAATGGAGGATATTGTAAGACTTAATTGTATTCCAATGAGGGTTATTTCTGACAGGGATCTAGTTTGTACTTCCATTTTTTTGGACTTCTTCCTAGCATGCCTTAGGAACACAACTAAACTTTAGGTCATCTTATCATCCAGAGACTAATGTTCAAATAGAAGGGGTGAACCAAGTTTTAGAGGATATTCTCAAGATGTATGTGATGGATAGGAAGACTCACTAGGAGGACTCCTTGTATTTAGTCGAGTTTGAATATAATAATGGATACCATAGTTCCATCAATATATAACCATTTAAGGCCTTGTAAAGTCCCTCAGTTAATACACATTTGAGTTGGGTTTTCATAGAGGAAATGATCCTTTTAGGTCCTTGGATGATATGAGACATGGAGCAACAGGTTGAGCATATTAGAGAGCAGCTAGTGGCAACACAGAATGGGCATAAAAGTTATGTTCACCTACAAAAGAGTCTAATCCTCTATGTAAAGGACTCTAAGGTAACACCTTGGTTTGTATGTATATTCTAGGTCATAGAGAGGATATGGTTGGTCATTTATCAATTTTCCTTACGATCCATCCTTGCTTGTATTCATGATGTGTTTCGTGTTTGAGTTCTTAGTAGATATATCCTTGGTGTGACCCATGTATTGGACTAGAATTTATTGCAGGTAGAGGATGAGAAGCTAGCTTTCAAGCCCCTGTGCATTTTGCAGTAGTGGACACTGACCCTAAGTTCTCACATTTTCAAGCATGTAAGGGTCCAATTGGACCTTCTTGAGGAGTCCTAATCGACATGGGAGGATGCCTCCAAATTTAGAGAGTCATATCCTTATTTATTTATAGGGTTTCAGGAGTAAGCCTATCTCTAGGGGGAGGAGATGATACCCTCATTCTTTCTCTTATATTTTGGGTGTACTTCTAGCGATATCTTCCTTTGCATAGATTTATAGGCATTATTTATCTGATGAACAATTTTGCGATGGTATGTTTATGGGACAATAGTAGTGTCTATTTTGTTAGTGATCATCTTGTTATGAATAATATATGCATCAACCGTCAATGTTATTATTTATGTTATTTGCAAAATAGCTTCATGGTTATTATTTTAGTTAATTTAATTGTGTATGGGTGGTCCCACAATAGTGTGTCCCACTTTTTGGCCAACTTTTACATAGAGATCAACATTCTGAGAAAACACTTCACTTTCGAACACCCGTTGCGGAAAAATTATTAGGAATTTGAAGATGATGTAAACTAGAGTCTTTTATAATTTTATTTCTAGTTTCTAAATATATATTTGAAAAAAAAATTAAAAAATTCATTTAAATTCATTTTTCCTTTTCCTTTGAAAGCGGTTTGTGTGAAAAAAAAAGTTTTTAAGGAGTGACTATCACTTGGATTAGCATAATTTTTTTTAAATATGATAATGATTTAATTCTTTTGAGATTATATTTATAACTTCAATATCTAAAGTTTTCAATTGGTTTCATTCATTTTGGGTCAATATTTTAGAGTTTATTAAGTTCTATAGTGACAGTAATTATAATTTAGACATAAGGTCACTTGGATCGCTCTAACTTGATCAGTATATATCGAAATTCATTTTTTTTCATTTTTTAATAAAAAGCTAACACAAATACTCTTTTCCTACATATTTTTATAAAAAAATTTGTAATTTACTATTTCTCCCAAAGTCGTGAAGAGACAAGTTGTTGAATGACCAAACAACCTATGTTTGGTTAAAGTAATAGTTGAAAGTGACAATAAACTCAATATGTATTAAAATTATATTCATTAGAAACCTTACACCAAATAGCATCATTTGACATCATGTGTTTCACAAAAGCATCTTGTTTGCTCCTTGTCCCAGGCCTTGAAAGACAATTTGTTTGGACTTTTTTTTTTTTTAAAGGGTAAAATTGAAATTTAGGGGTCTTCAAGTGAAGAGCCCCTTTGCCCGAAGCTATGTGAGGGGCTTCATGTGAAGGGTTTTAGCCCAAAGATGCTCATGTGAAAAGTTTGGCGAGAAACACCCCGCAAGAATTTTACCCAACATAGTTCACGCGAATATGGTTGGCTAGTTATGATTTTTAAAAAAAATTTAAATTGGTATAAAAGTAATGTTTTTTCTTTCCATTTTTGACCGAATTGCAATAAGTTAATTTTATTTTTCTATTATTGATCAATGTTTACAAAGGAAATTTTTGGAGGAGGATTGCTATTTCTATTATTTTCAAAGGCATAATTTTGGAGAGGAGAAATATTAGAAAAAAAAATATTTTTTTGAAGAAGACAATTTTTAATGCCGATCTTTTGGAATAAATTTTTTGGAGAGAAGAAATGGGGAACAAGAAGGGAAGACAAAGTAAATCTACCAGAAAAAAGGTCACCTGGTACCAAACAAAGAAATTGTGAAGCTACATTGGCATATTATCATAAAACTAAAGAAGGTGAAGGACAAATTGAAGTAGGAAGGTCAAGTCAAGTTGAATAATTGCACATTGAAGAAGGGTCGGGATCACTCCCTACAGAAGCTCAAGAAACTAATGTTGGAGAAGGGTTGGGATCACGTGCTCCTACTGGTATGGATGAAATTATAAATTTAGCTTAAACTATCAAGAGAAATAATAATTATAGAAACTTAGATCATTTTCTTACAACGGATGTGGATAATTTGAGATCACTTTCCAATTTTCAACCCTTAAGTCTTGCTAAGAAGAGGATTATGAATATGATAGCAAGAGAAATATTTGATAAAATTGTTAATTTTAAAATACTTGAACAATCCCAATTGCTTTCAGTTGTACTTATAAACAAAAATTTGGAAGGGGAATTAAAATTATTGGTAATAGACACAACAAAAAAGTAGAGAAAAGTTGTTGACATGCAAACTGATATGATTGAAAATATTATGAAAGGTTTGAACCAGGTAGTGAAGCGATCTCAAACTAAACATAAGACTATTAGAAGAAAATTTATGTTGACATCCATTGTAGGTAACATATTCTTTAAAAAACACAAATATCTTCAGTTTCATTCCGGATTGGTTTTAGTAGGAAAATAATATCACGATATGTTTATAGGAGAATGTTTTTGGATGATAGCGACTTGGAGGGAAATGTGGAAATCATGTGCAGATCTCCTCATCCTGATAGCATTGATGGGGGAATCAAGAATTTGGTCACATTATTTTAGAATGATAATACACGTCCTTCATCAAACAGTAGAGATGTTATCAGACATAGAATTTCAGGTAGTCAATATGAATATCATATGAAACATTGGTTGGACACAACACAACATGAAATGTATGTGTCATTTTGTAGTTCAAATCCTAATATAAAAGTTGGGAAAACATTGTTTGAAATATTTAAGCCATATTATATTGGACAAACAAAATGTTTGAAACTTTTGTTGTCTTTATACACGTCCTTCATCAAACAGTAGAGATGTTATCAGACATAGAATTTCAGGTAATCAATATGAATATCATATGAAACATTGGTTGGACACAAGAAAACATGAAATGTATGTGTCATTTTGTAGTTCAAATCCTAATATAAAAGTTGGGAAAACATTGTTTGAAATATTTAAGCCATATTATATTAGGACAAACAAAATGTTTGAAACTTTTTGTTGTCGTTATCATATTGAATTTGATCTCCACTTTAACATTTTTGGAAAGTTTGTAGAAGACACTTATGGTTTTGAAAATGCTCCTCCTACCAAACGAAGTGCGTACATCTCATCCATTATACATGACAAAAGAGATGATGTAGCTGGACAAATAAATTGCATAAAAGGAATATGTCAAACATGTATTGATTTGACTCCTTTTCCTTTGAAAAATTAAAACATTGATGTAAAAAAGATGGTAAATTGCAGGAGTTACAAATATTTAAAGAATGAAACAAAATTTGTGAAAGAATCCAAAAGGTTAGAATATGTTGAAGAGGAGATAAATGTTTCTGTATTTATGGACAAATTTTAAAAAATGATTCAACCCTACATTCATCATGTTTTTTTTGCAAAGTGGCAAGCATAAAATTTCCAAACACTGAGAGACAATTTCTCACTTAGAACTATTGTATCAGTTATTGATTTCACATAAAACTATTCCTTTGTTCATCAAAAGGAAATTCAATCAGAAAACTATTTTTTAGAGAAAATTATTAATATGGTTCATGTGTGTTATCAACACGCACAATTATATTTGGATGTTATTCGTAGCACATTTGAAGAACAAATCATCAAGAAGGAATAACATTTTTATATAAGTGATGATAAAGAGCATGACATTCATTATGTAGAAGACTACTTCAGCATGTTTTTTGAAAGTTTGAAAGAAAGAGGCATACAAATTGATAAACATTATGTTTGTTCAGATGGATGTGCTGCAAAGTTCAAATCATCTAGACTATTTTATGCACTATATATACCACATGTCTTGAGTTTCTTTGAGAGTGGACATGGAAAAGGTAAACATGATGTTGTTGGAGCTTGCATCAAACATGCTCTACAAAAGTATCAAATGACTTATAAGGGAGTTCATATAAAAAATGTGCATGATGTTGTTGAATGGTTCAAGACACTTTTCGCACAAAATGAGAATGACACATCATCAGGAAGGACTCAAGTAGTACCACATAGAAAATTTAGGGAGATAAAAGGTATGCACCCATTTTTTAATTATTCATGTGTGCATGATATATATATATATATATATATATATATATATATATATATATATATATTCAAGTGTTTAAATTTTTTAGGTATTATTTATTAAAATTATATTTATAGAATGTATTATATATGCTTTTTTTCAGGTGTGGGTAGAAAAATTATGCATGGTTGCAAGAGGATAGAAAAGACAATATTTGCATTCTGTTATGAGTACGAATTGTCATAATTGGACGTTGAACACTAGGGACTACTCATGCTTTTGTTGTCAATGCATTGCTGACAATTATGACGAATGCATCAATCAAGACCGTGGATATGTAGGTGCATGGAATCTAGTTTCACTAGTTGTTACTGATACATTTGATAGAGATGAAGATGAAAACTTGGATGATGTTTCTTTCATTTCTACTGATTACGATCATATCTTGGGATTGGTCAAAATTGGTAAGTATATATTTCACATTATATGGTCTATTGAGCTGCATCTATAGATAGATAGATTGAACTAAGTAAATTTTAAGATCTCACATGTATATATAGATAGATAGATCGATAGATAGATAGATAGATAGATAGATAGATAGATAGATAAAACTAAGTAAATTTTAAGATCTCACATGTTTTAAGAAAATAAAAGTAATTCAAAATGGTATTCACTTTGTTGAGTACAATCCAGACAATAAGGTGTTTCAATATAGTCACCTTGTAGTTGTCACCTCTATTTGTCTCCATACTGTTAAATCTCACCATGGACGTCGTAAGTGGAGACTAGATAGTAAGGATCATGAGATAATATTAAATGTTCTCCATGAAAGTTCTGAATCACTTGAGTTTGTCTAAAAGGTATAATATGTATACCTATTTCATGTGTTAGGACCTACTTGATATCCCTACATTAAATTGACTATACTTTGTTGATATATTTAAACATATGATGGACACTAAGTTGTTGATATATGATTGACCTATTTGATGGTTCAATGGTTTTAATATATAGAATTTTATGTATGATTTTATATTTATGCTTGTATATATGTATTGTTTTATATGTATTCTTTGATTGTTCAATGATTTTTATAGATTGCATATTAGTTGAAGATCCCCTTAAGACATCAGTTTGAACGCTAAAACATGATGAAATTAGTTATATTGCTTATGAAATGTATTATTTCTACAATGAGTTACAATACTTATTGTCCATTAGTTACATGTATTAACTTGTTATTTTTTATGATATTAATTAGATCCCCTTAAGACATCCCCTTAGGATCTCCCCTTGAGACATTTGTTAGATTAATAATGACATTAGTTAGATTACTTATGTATGCTTTGATTGTTCAATGGTTTTTATATATTTCTTATTAGTTAAATATCCCCTTAAGACATAGGTTTGAACACTAAAACATCATGAAATTAGTTAGATTGCTTATGACATGTGTTAGTTCTAGAATGAGTTAGAATACTTATTGTCCATTAGTTACATGGATTAACTTGTAATTGATTTTGTGTAATTGAAATATATATTAATAGATTAATATTATCAAATCATCTAATCAAATCAAATCATCTATTCAAATGAAACAATCTATTCAAATCATCAAATAAAATCACATCATCTAATCAAATGAAACCATCTAATCAATCGTCTAATAAAATCAAATCATCTAATAAAATGAAACCATATAATAAAATCATCTAATAAAATCAGCTAATCAAATGAAACTATCATAAATCTATATAATGTCAAATTATAAATCATCTATGTCTAGAGGTCTGGATAGCATAAAAATATATGTCTCGAATCATAAAATGGAAATATAAAACATATAATAATGACATATATAAATTGTCTCGTATAAAATATTTGTGAAACATATCCTAAACTATAGATTCATCCAAGAAAATGCAAACAAGGCGGCCCTCTGACTGACCGCCACTAGCATTCTTTGGCTATGAAGAAGCAACTGATCCCTGTGAATATAAATGTATGTATATAATAATGTAAAATACTTGAAATAGTATAAATGCATGTTTAAAACTACATATATTTAAAACTTACCTGACCTCTAATAGGTGTCAAATCTAGTGAATCTCTGCTATTGAGATGCTCTGAGCCCAAATTAAAGGTAATGTGCTCTATCCGAGTGTCACGAACATCCTCTAGTTGTGAAGTAGATACTGACCCCTACAAATTTAGTACAATAGTTAGTTATGTACATGTGCATAGTATATATTATGTAAAGTTCTTTAAATATATAAATACATGTTACAAGTGTACAAATGTAGGCTTAAACCAATATATATATA
>MU223463.1:2166478-2208538 GCA_018584345.1 Thuja plicata
CAAAAATCAATACACACATATATGATTAATTGTTCACTAAAACTCCTAGAAAGGAGAAAAGAAAACATTATATACCTAGGTCTCAAGAGTAGGAGGATCATCAGCGCACTACACCATCATATCAGCAACAAAATCTACATCACCCAAACTGCCTCTAGTCTTGAATGTCTCTATTAGTCAAGAGTGTAGTAGTGTGTGTATCTGGGATGGGAGTGTTGTGGAGCATGAACAACCAGGATTAAATATGAAATCCATAAATGATCCAACATCAATTCTAGTGTCCACCTGACTGAACCCATGCAACTACTCATCAAAACTGTCTAGGCCCTCTATTGTGATGTGTACAGCTCCAACCCGTACACCTGGCTCTGGAGCTAAAGACTGATCTATGGTTTTACAGAGTGTTGTGAACGATGTTGTGTCTAACTACATGGTGTGTCCTTTGTGAGTGGAACTATAGGGCCCCGTGCAAGTCTGATGACATCTATGAATGACTATACTAGGATCGTTTGCATGTCTTCAATATAAATATATGACAACATGAGATCCTCCAAAAAGTAAAGTGCCACATCCAAATGATTATGATGTCTAGAAAGTGCTCATATCACTCCAGGTGGAGGAAGAACTGTAGCTCTATATGCCTCATTAGTGACCCCTAGAGCAGTATTAGATGAAGGCTCAAAAGATGATCTGGCTCGACTAGGTCTAGTCAAAATATATCTACCCACTGTATCTAAAGTGATGGAGGTGGCTTTAGAAGGTATCTCCCCTATCCTATCCACTACTTCCCTTTGGGAAGAAATGATAGCTCTATCTGTAGTAGCAACCATCTCCAGTGCCACTATTGTAGTCCTCTTCCCAACTAGCTATCTATGATAACGTACAACTTGATCTGCCGTACGATACTAATCACTGTCTACAACTCTATCATTCCCTTGATCATAATATATGGGAAGATCTAAATAATTGACCCTGAGTCCCAAAAAAAACTTAGCATACAACTATTATGCAAAATATAATGGAATCTAGTCATTATTATGATAATGACCATGTGCTGGAAGAAAATGAGGGTATATAATGCATGCAATCTGAGGAATCTCACACTCTTTAACTTGATACACCCTCCCCTTGGGCTTCCCCTCATAAAATGGGAAAACATCTCATTTGATGATTTCCTTTGGGACATGGCTCTGGACCATCTCCAGGGAAACATCACCCGAAACCACGGCCCTCAACTCTCAAAAATACTATCAAAATCCTATGGTGTAAAGGAAGAGTGAGATCTCAATCTAACAGTCATATCCTGTAGACTTGGTGCAGGAGCACCTAGGTTATCTCCTAATTCTAAGGTTTTTTTTTGTGGCTTGTATTGACCCTATCCAAGATAGGAGAGTTTTTTAAGGCCTTAGGAGGTCTTTTGAGTGTTTTTCTAGATGGATTAGATTAGGATCAATCCATTCTAGTTATTTTGTGTTGTGTTAGTTTTGTTAGATGTTTAGCTCTTCTAGAGCCTAAAGTTGGGATTTTGGGTCAAAAAGTCTAACAGGCTTGGAAAAGTATGTAAAAATTCCTAAAAATGGATTAAATGATGTTTCTAAATCATTCTTTTTAGTTTGGAGGTCATAGAAACAAGTTATAGGAAAAATTGCATAAATTGTCAAAAGGTTTCATGACAACTTTTGCAACTTTGCAAAGTTGCATGACACCATTGTCCTAAAAAGATAGTTTCATATGATTAGGGCATGTTCAGTGTTTCAACCACCTACAACCATGAGTTAAAGGTATAAAACCATTAGGAGGCCAATTTCTCGAGGTTGGTTGCTTTGGAAAAGTAATAAAAGTTTGAAGAACTTGCTCTATTATCTGATTTGTGTGCCCATATAGTTCTTTTTTATTAGTAAGGTTCTTTAGTGGATTCAATCCTTAAAATTTAAGTTGGATTCATATAATTAGAATTGTTTTAGTGTGTTTTGAATTTGTTTGAATTTTCTTTTAATTCTATAGTGTAGGTTTGTAAATGGTTTTGAAAGAAAGCTAGTCTCTAGACCTCTCAGGTCAGTTTGCAAAAAAAATGGCTCCCCCATAAAAATCAATTGTGAAATAATCAAATCCTTGAGGGATATAAAACAAGAGCCCATTTATAGTTTAAATATGGAGGGAGGACCTCAGAATAGTTGTTTATCTATTTTTTAAGGCAATCCCTAAGCAAGACTAGTGTACCTAGTTAGGAGCTTACAATAGTGCTATTTGTGTCTGATTGTAGGGATTTGCTTCAAGAATTGAAATCAAACGTGGTTTAGTGTTTTTTTGGGTTATTCAAAGACCTCCAAAGAAATTCAGGCCTTTCCCAATCCATTTGGATTCATTTTGAAGCACACGTCTCTTGATTTTTTCCGAGAAACTCAATTAGCCCTAGTTGCCCTTAATTATAGGAATCCACTATAGAGAGACACTAGGGTAAAGAAACCTAAAAAATATTGAATTTTTTGAACAAGGGGATCTAAATATAAAATTGTTTTTTGGGGTTATTTGGGAAAGATTTGAAATAAATGGGAAAAACTAGTCAATTAGGACTAATAGAGAATTAAGTCTATAAGCCAAGAATCCAAAGGAGTTTCAAACTCGATTGAAATAGAATTGATACAATAGCCTAAAGGGATCAAATTTTGTTGTTGAAGATTCCTAGAATGAGTTGAATCCCCTGCAAACACTTTTTAAGAAGAAAAGTCAAAAATACATTTTTCTGCATGTCTAAGGAAGAGATAAAGAGTATAGGAAGAATTGTTGGTAGTCACCCCTAGTGAAGCACTAAGATTGCCACATCTATAAGAGGCATGGTAGAAGTCATAAATCAGTTGGGAAAGGGATTGGAAGATCCTAGAAGTGGATATTAAGGTCTTGAATACACTAGGAACAAATAGAGTCCTAGTGAGTTGGTGAAAGCACACTAAGGGAGTCTCTATCAGATTGGTATCAGAGACTACAAGATTAGGCTTGTGCTGAATTTATCAGTGTTCAGAGTTAGTAGGAGAGGCTAAAATGGTGACTAATGTATAACATTCAAATAAATTTGATGAGAAAAAAGAAGAGAACAAATTTATCAGAGTTAGATTGGCCCAATTAGAGAAAAAATTAGATCAAGTGGAAGAGAATATTGAGGAAGTCATTGACAGAGTTGAAGGAAAGAATAAGGAAATAGCCATATATGAAGAGGTCCCTGAACCAGACCCTTTCCTCACCAAAGAACCCATCTTAAAATCATGCAAAGCCTTAAGTGGAAAGGCATTGGAGGGTATCACAATCTTTAGTGGTAAAATGGAACCAAAAGTAGTCTTAAACTGGATTGAAGGACATGAGAACCATTTTGAATGTGATGGGATAATAGAAGCCCAAAAAGTGAAAGTGGAAAAAGAAAGGTTGAGGGGTTCTGTACTCACTTGGTGTAAATTCATCCAAAATGAGAGGGAGAAACAAGGAAAGAAACCCATTTCCACTTGGAAAGATATGGTACCTAAAATCAGAGAGGCATATGTGCCAGAAGACTATGTAATTCAGTTACATTAAAAAAGATAGATCCTAAGACAAAATGAGTTGGATGTTAACTCTTACACTGAATAATTTCAAAAACTAAGTATGAGATCAAGAGTTGCAGAAGATGAAAGTGTGAAGGTAGTTAAGTACTTAAATGGCTTAAGGTGGACTATAAGAGATGAACATAGTATACTAACCCCTAATAGAGTTTAGGCATGCCACCAATTAACTATTAAGGTGGAATAAAAGTTAAGGAAGAAACAAGATTCAGGTAATACTAGAGGAAAATGAAGAGGAAGAGATGAGAGAGGCCATAAAGGAGTATATGGTGGTAGGGATGCAGAGCCAAAGACCCAATGTGAAACTAAAGTGACTAAAAAATATGAGGGAAGCTCAAGTAGAGGAGGATTCAATAGAGGAAGAGGCTCTAATAGCAATTGGAGAGGAATTAATGGCCAAGGAAGAGGTTCCTATTTTTCAACAAGGAAGTGTTATCATTTGCAACCAAATGGGACATCCTTCTTATAGGTGTTCAGAGAAAGGCTCTACTCCCCAACAAAATGAAAAAAGAGTCAATTTTGTTCAATAAGAATCTAGTAGTAGTACCGAACATGTAGAGATACCATTGGACAAAGAAGAGGGAGAGAATTTAATGATAATGTGGACACTGATCAAAGAACCAGTGAGAGAAGAACCGAGACAGAGAAGAGCACTATTCATAATGAAGTGCAAGATTATGGGAAATTAGTGTAAGGTCATTATTGACTTAGGGTCAACTAATAATATTGTGTTAGAGGAGGAAGTTAGAAAACTAAAAATGAAGATGATCCCACATAACAATCCATACAAGGTTACTTGGTTGAACAAAGGATAACATGTCCTAGTAAATGAACAAGCATGGGTGGACTTCAACATAGGGAGGTACAAAAATAGAGTGTTGTGTGATGTGTTTCCAATGGATACCTTCCACCTCCTTTTGGGAATACCATGAAAATTTCATAGACAAGCTATGCATGATAGATCTCAGAATGCCTACTCTTTCAAGAAAGAGGGAGTAACTTTTAAAATACAGTCTTTGCTAGAGGAAGGAGAAGTGAAATCCATGGGGCCTAATGTTCTTTTGGTAAGTGAGAAAGAGTTATTAGAAGCTCTAGAAGAAGGAGAGGGAGTAGGATATGCACTAGTTTTGAAGACAAAGGAAGAAAATACAAAGAAGACAATAAAGAAGACAAAGATCCCCATGGAAGTGCAAGAATTTTTGAAGGAGTATAAGGACATTGTAAGTGATGTGAAACTAGCTACCCTACCCCCTAAAAGAACCATCAGCCATCAAATAGACTTTATCCTAGGAGTCACCCTTCCAAAAAAAGCTGCATATAAGATGACCCCTCAACAAAGTGAGGAGATTTCCAAGCAAATACAAGAACTCTTAGACCAAGGGCTCACTAGATAAAGTATAAGCTCATGTGTTGTTCATACTGTCCTAGCACCCAAAAAGGGAGGTACTTGGAGGTTGTGCACTGATTCTAGAGTCATTAATAGAATCACCATTAGGTATAGATTATCTATCCCAAGGATAGAAGACCTCATTGACTATTCAGGGGATGTTGAGTACTTTACTAAGATTGACATAAAAAGTGGATACCACCAAATTAGGGTCTAGGAGGGAGATGAATGGAAGAATGCCTTCAAAGTCATAGAAGGTTTTTATGAGTGGCTTGTAATGCAATTTAGGCTATCTAATGCCCCATCCACATTCATGAGGCTTATGAATGGTGTTTACGGATTACATTGGTAAGTTTTCAGTTGTCTATCTTGATGACATATTAATCTTTAGCAGGTCTAGAGAAGAACATCTTAAGCAATTACAATTTGTATTTAAAAATTTGCATGAAGAAAAGCTAATGATAAATCTAGATAAGTGTGAGTTCTTAAAGAAGGAGCTGGCCTATCTTGGTTTTGTTTTGTCTCATGGGAATCTTAAGATGGATCCTAGAAAGGTAGATTCCTTCATCAAATGGCCTACCCCCAAGACTGCAACAAAGGTGAGAAGCTTTGACGATGTAGAACAATACTACAGTAAATTAATTAAACAATTTAGTGTTATATGTGCTCCCATGTTGGATACTATCAAAGGTGGAATAAGGAGAAAGCGTCATTGCAATAACCTAGCAGATAATGGATTTGAGAACCTGAAAAAGAGGATAGCCACACAACCTATCTTAGCTCTTCCATGTTTTGAAAAAAATTTCATAGTTGAGTGTGATGCTAGAAATATTTCTATAGGGGCTATTTTGAGCCAGGAAGGGAGGCTAGTGGCTTTTCATATTGAGAATCTTAGTGATGCAAATAGGAAGTAGTCTTTCTATGACCTATAGATGTATGCTCTAGTCCAAGAATTGTGGAAATGGAGGCACTATCTGCTTCCTAAGGATTTGGTAGTCTATTGTGATAAAAAAATTCATTAGCTTCTTAAATTCCCATGATAAGCTCATTCATAATAACATGAAATGGGTGGAATACTTGAAGGCTTATACCATCAATACCAGACATAAGAAAGGACAAAAAAATAAGGTAGTTGATGCACTAAGCAGGAGGATTTTTATAGTGCAAGAAGTGCAATTTCATAGAATAGGAATTGAAAGTTTCAAGGACTTGTATTTAGATGATGAGGAATTTGAAGAGATATATAAGGTATGTAAGGAGCATAAGAATAATTTCCATAGTGACTTTTCTGATTATACTATGCAATGTGACTTATTTTTTAAGGGTAGCCAATTGTGTGTTCCTTGAGGATCAATGAGGGTGAATTTGATCGAACAAAAACATAATGTGGCACTGAGTGGTCACTTTGGGGTCAACAAGCCTCAATAATTAGTGCATATCTTTTACTTTGGCCAAAGATGAATCATGATGTTAGAAATTATGTGGAATGTTGTGTAGTGTGTTAAAAAGCCAAGGGCACATCATCCAATACATGCCTTTATCAACCTCTTCCCATTCTTAGTAGACCATGAGAGTGTTTAAGCATGGATTTTGTAGTAGTTCTTCCAAGAACCAAACAAGGGTTTGATAGTATATATGTCATAGTATAAAGATATAGTAAGATGATAGATTTTGTCCCTTGTAATACTATCCATGATGCTTGTCAGATTTCACACCTATTATTCAAGGAAGTGGTGAGAATTCATGGGTTACCTATGATTATAATTTCATCTAGAAACTCTAAATTTATGAGTCATTTTTGCAAGACACTATGGAAAAATCTTGGAACCAATCTGTCCTTTGGGTCTTCCTATCACCCTGAGATAGATGGTCAAACTGAGGTAGTGAATAGGAGCCTAGGTAACCTTTTGAGGTGCCTAAATAAAGAATATGGTCAGTCTTGGAATCACATTTTGGGGAAAGTAGAGTATGATTATAATGACACATTCAATAGGAAAATAGGGAGAAGTACCTTTGAATTGGTCTATGGGTTGCATCCTAGAGGGATATTTGAACTTAGAGAGATGAAAGATGGAGTCAAAGGAAATGGATATCCAGGAGATTTTGCACACTCAACGAAAGAGGTGCGTGATACAGTAAGGAAGATATTGACAAAGAACACTGCAAATATTAAACATAAGATGGGTGAAAGGAAGAAGGATCTACAATTTCAAGTAGGGGATCTTTTAATGGTACATTTGAACAAACAAAGGTTATAGAAGTGAGTTCCCAGTAAGATACAAATGAGGAGATTAGGACCTTGCACTATTCTGGCTAAGTATGGAAACAATGTCTATAAAGTGGAATTACCTGAGGATACTTGATAGTCTCCTATTTTAAATTATGTAGATTTGTTCCTTTATAAGGGCCCTATTCCTAATCTTGATCAGGCTCTCACTAAATTCATACAAGAAGTGGAGGACATATAGTTAAGCCCTTCACCAAAGCAACCAAAGAAGATACTTTATTCAAGGGTTTATAAGAAGACTAGACAAGAGATTTATTGGGAACATCTGATCAAGTGGCATGGACAAGGAGATTTAGAGGATACTTGGATCAAGGAAACAAAGTTTAATAAGTTGGGGATAGACTCCAACTTGATCAGTCCAACTCAAACTTGAAATATTTTAATTTGGGAGAATAGTGCAGGAGCACCTAGGTTATCTCCTAATTCTAAGTTTTTGATGTGGCTTGGACTAACCCTAGATAGTTCAAGAGAGTTTTTTAAGGCCTTTGGAGGTATTTTGAGTGTGTATATAGATGGATTATATTAGGATAAATACATTCTAGTTAATTTTGGTTGTGTTAGTTTTGTTAGGTGTTTACGTTTGCTATAGCCTAAAGTTGGGAGTTTTGGTCAAAAAGCCTAAAAGGCTTGGAAAATCATGTAAAAAAGCCTAAAATGGCTTAAATGATGTTTCCACATCATTAATTTTAGTTTGGAGGACATAGAACCAAGTTACAGGCAAAATTGCATAAATTGTCAAAAGTTGTCATGACAACTTTTGCGACTTTGCAATGTTGAATGACAACATTGTCCTAAACAGACAATTTCATATGGTTAGGGCTTGATATGTGTTTTAACCACCTGCACCCTTGAGGGAAAGGTATAAAACCATCAGGTGACCCATTTCTCCAGGTTGTTTGCTCTAGAAAAGTAATAAAATTTTGAAGAACTTGCTCTGTTATCTTATTTGTGTGCAGAGTTAGTTATTTTTGATTAGTAAGGTTCCTTAATGGATTTAATCGATCAAGTTTAAGTTTGATTCATGTAATTAGACTTTTTAAAGTTTTATTAGAGCTGGTTTTATGTTTCTTTGAATTCTATAGTGTAGGTTTGTAAATAGTTTTGTAAGCAAGCTAGTCTTTGATCCTCTCAAGATAGTTTGCAGAAAAATGGCTCCTTCATAACATCCACCCATGAAATCATCAAGGCCTTGAGGGATATTAAATTGGATCCCATGTGAAGTGTAAATATGGAGGGAGGAGCTTAGTTGATTTTTTTATCTATTTTGGAAGGAAATCCCTAGGCGAGACTATTGCACCTCGTTAGAAGCTTTCCATAGTGCTATTTGTGTTTGATTGTAGTGAATCGATTCAAGAAGTGAAACAAAAGGTGGTTTAGTGTTATTTGGGGTTATACAAAGACCTCTAAAGGAATTTATGCCTTTCCTAGTCCATTTGGGTACATTTTGAAGCACAAGTCTCTTTATTGGTTTAGAGAAACTCAATTAGCCCTAGTTGCCCTTAATTATAGGAATCCACTATATAGAGACCTTAGGGTAAAGTGACCTACAAAGAAATTCATTTTTTGAAAAAGGCTATCTCAATATAAAATTGGTTTTTGGGGTTATTTGGGAAAGATTTTAAAGAAATTGGAAAAACTAGTTAAATACAGCTAGTAGAGAATTAGTGGTGTAGGGAACCTCCCAATTTGATGTTTTGGTGTGTTTTAGGGTTTTCCTAGACGTTTTTGTGTGGTTTGGAATAATTTCCAATGGATGGATGCAATGACAAGTTAACTTTGTTTTTGTAAGAGCCTTAGTGCTCATTAGGAGTTTTAGGGTCATTTTGGCTAAAATAGTGAAAAGTTGATATTTTAGTGTAATGTGGTTTTGAGGGGTGTTTTAGGACCCTACATATCCTATCTAGGGTCATCAAAGTCAAACTCACCCATCGAGTTGACAAGGAAAGTCAAAATGCTCCAAAGTGCAAAAAGTTGCTAGCAACTTTGAAAGATGCTCTAGCAACTTTTGCAAGAAATTACAAAATGTAGTTAGAACTGTCATATTTACCCCATGATTGGTATATGAGAATGGATTAGATGTTTGGAAGAGGTTAATGAAATTTTGGATTGCAACAATTATTCTTGGCACTTCTGTACGGATGTCTTCAACTATTTTCTTGTAATCTGCATTCTCTCTTTTCTACTGTATAGTTGTGTATGTATGGGCATAGGTGATCAGACCCCATGGGGGTGTAGTGGTTTCCATTAGCTTCCATATGCAGAATATAGTTTTCTTCTATGTGTTTTTAGTGTAAAGCTTTTGAATTTTGAAGGTCACTGGTCTACAAGTGTCTTCACAGTGCCATTTAGGTAGAAATGGCTCTAACCTAAGAACCCACCAATGGATTTGTCTGAAACCATGGGGGAAGTAGGGTTAGAGTTTGTAGATAGGTTATTTTTTTTGTTTCTTCTAGTTACAGTGGATTTCCTAGACCAAATAGGAAGCCCTATGGCAGACTGGTGAATCCAGGTGAGCCAGGACAGGGTGAAGGAGGAAGTGGATTGAGCACCCATGATCTTTTGAAAAAGACTTAGTGGAATTTTTAGGTGAACTAGATAGTCTCCTAAAAGGATTGAAAGGTGGAAGGAGGTGAATCAAATGTTGGAGATCAATTTTTCAATTTTTTATGCTGACTGGTCAAGAGGCCTAATTAATAGTCTAAAAAATAGGGCCTGCAAGAAACTAGGGTTGTCGGTGCATCCAAAGGTCAGGACTTTGGATTGTGATAGTGGTTGTTGATACCTTGAATATTTTCAAGGTCTCTTGTGTTTTCATTTGGAGGAATTGGTAGAAATAACCCAAAAACAATGAATTTAGACCTACTAGGGAATTGGTAATTGGGTCTCCTAGTAAAATAGTGACTAATTGGATTGGTAAAGGGTCTTGAAGTATTGGAAAGAGTTCAAAATGACCTAGTATGGGTCAAAAAGAAGGATAAGAGTCTTGGTGGATGTATGGAAAGATCCTAAGTAGGGGTTATGATTTCTAGGAGTGGATCTAGTGAAGGAATCTTGGAATTTGGAGAACTAGTTTGACTGGTTGAGCCTAGAAACTCTGGAATCTTCCAAAGATCAACTATAACTTGGAGGAGAATTTGATTGAGAGGGTCTTGGAGATCATAATTGGGAAGGAATCTAAAAATAAGTAGCCATTTGATGGCTAGGAGAGAGAAGGAAGAAAATTGAATGGAGAAAACTCCAGAGTTCTAAACCCTCTGCATCAGAGTGGTATCAGAGCCAGAATATCTTGAGGATTGTGTATGTCTAAAGTGGAAGGGAGTACAAAGGTAGATAGTATACCTCCTAAGGAAATGAGTAGGGATGCCATAGTGGAATTTTTTTAGGGCCTCTTGGAGAAGGCTAGTGTGTTCGAGACAAAGGGCAAAAAGAAGATTACTGAATGGGGAGATGAGAGTGATGGAGATGATGAAAGTAAGACATAAAAGTCATCCAGTAAGGGTAAGGAACCTGAGATGGACTAAGAAAAAAAGGTATTATTAGATGCCTTTAAGTCCCTTAACTAGGATAGTATGGAACACATACCATATTACTATGGGAGCTTGAATGGATAAGAGTTGTTGGATTGGTTTGAAGCCATTAACAACCAATTTGATTACAAAGAAATCTTAGAGGAGAAGAGGGTCAGCTATGCTAAGGCTAGACTTAAGGGATCTGCATTGGTGTGGTGGAACATGATGCAGGATAATAGAGAAACCAATGGAAACAAAAAGATTATTTCTTGGGAGAGGATGAAAATAAGATTGAGGGCATAATTCTTTCCCACTGATTATGAAATATAGATGTATCAAAAGTTTTAGAACTTAAGATAGAAGAAGATGATAGTGAGTGCTTACACCGAGGAGTTTCACAAGCTAGGCCTAAGAGATAGAAGACAAGAAGAAGAAATGGAGAAGGTGGCAACGTATCTCAAAGGGTTGAGGCAAGGAATTCAGGATGAGATTAGCATGATGGCTCCTGATAGTATGCACAAATGTTTCCAATTGGCCTAGAGAGAAGAGGATAAGGCTAAAAGGAGGAATGAATTCCATCAAAGTGGGAGAGGTGGTAACAACAATAGAGGTTTTCAAAGAGGAAGGAGTAACTTTGGTAGAGGATAGAGCCCTAATAGACAAGAAGATAATCATTCTATGGATAACACTAGGGGAAATCATTTTAGGGAATCTTTTCAGAGAGGAGGCTATAGAGGAAGAGAGGCTCCTAGAGGAAGATTTTAGCCCCAAGGAAGATCCAATTCAATCTTTACTGGAAGGTGTTATAATTGCAACCAAGTGGGTCACACAATGGGCAGGTGTCATGAAAAGACTTCCTCATATTCAATCAAGGATAAAAGGAATTAGTTGGTATAAGAGGATGACACACAAAGTGTTACTTCACCCACTTCCACGGCTGGGCTAGTATTTGATGCTAAGAAGAACTTTGTTGAAAGTGCCTAGCACTATAGAGCCACCTCAAAGAAAAAAATTGTTTAAGACAACTTTTAGGTCTCATGGCAAGATTTTAAAAGTGATAGTGGACTCTGGATCCACTAAGAATATTGTATGCACAGAGATGGTGGACAAATTGAAACTGAGAAGGATACCCCATACCACACCCTATAAGGTTTCATGGTTGAATAAGGGTCAAAAAATAGTGGTAGATGAATAAAATTTGGTTGAGTTTGAGATTGGAGAGTATAAGGACAAGGTCCTATGTGACATACTACCTATGGATGCTTGTCATCTACTTCTAGGATGTCCATGGCAGTATTATGTCAAAGGAATACATGATGGGGAAAATAATAGTTATGTGATCACCAAGCTAGGAAAGAAGTTTCAAATGGATCCTTTGTCAGAGCCTAATGAGGAGAAGCATGTGGGAAAAATTGTGATGTTGTTGAGTGGGAAGGAGTTCCTAAAATCCATGAAGAAGGAGAAAGGAGTATGTTGTGCAGTAGTGATAAAACTAAAGGCAAAGACTAAGGAGAAAGTTAGTTTTCCACCAGAGATACAAGCATTGTTGGAAAGATACCATGACATAGTAGACAATGGTTTTCCAAGTCTATTACCATCTATGAGGGATGTGAGTCATCAGATTGACCTCATTCCTGGAGCAAATTTGCAAAACAAAGTAGCATATAAGATGACACCAAGTCAAAATGTAGAGATAGCCAAATAGATTCAAGATTTGTTGAATAAGGGGTTGATAAGGAAGAGTTTCAGCCCATGTGTTGTACCTATAGTAATTTCACCTAATAAAGATGGAAAATGGATGATGTATGGACTCTAGGGCTATAAACAAGATCACAATCAGGTATAGTTTTCTAATGTCCTAGATAGAAGATTTGATGGACAATTTTGAAGGTTCTTGTTACTTTTCTAAGGTGGATTTTATGTTAGGATACCATTAGATAAGAGTGAGGCTTGGTGAAGAGTGGAAGATATCCTTCAAGACCAATGAAGGGTTGTATGAGTGGCTAGTAATTCCCTTTGGCCTAAGTAATGCACCTAGCACATTCATGAGGCTCATGAATGAAGTGGTAGCAGAGTTCATTGGTAAGTTTGTGATAGTTTACCTTGATGATATTTTGATGTTTAGCAGGTCCAAGGAGGAGCACATGAAGAATTTGGATAAATCAAGAGAAGTGTGAGTTGAAGCTACATAAAGAGAAGTTGATGATAAATCAAGAAAAGTGTGAGTTTCTAAAAACTGAACTAGTTTACCTTGGTTTTGTGGTTCCATGAAGATGGATCTTGAAAAGGTTAAGTCAATATTGGAATGGCCTACACCTGGGTTCATAAGGGATGTTAGGAGTTTCCATGGGTTGGCCTCCTACTATAGGAAATTTGTGAGAAAATTCAGTCATGTGTGTTCCCCCTATTCTTAACACCATAAAAGGTGGAATCAAATGTAAGTTTGAGTGGACTATGGAAGCAAACCAAGGGTTTGAAATTTCAAAAAAGAGGATTGAAGAACTAGATTCTCTTAGGTTCCCTAATTTAAATTAAGTATTTGTGGTAGAATGTGATGCTAGCAAGTTGGCTATTAGAGCAGTGCTAAGACAAGAAGGACATCTTGTGGCTTTCTTCTCTGAAAAGTTGAATGAGGCTAAACAAAATTACTCCACCTATGATTTGGAGTTATATTATATGGTAAAAGACCTTAAGAAGTGGAGACACTACCTATTACCTAGGGAGTTTGTGGTCTACACTGATAACCATGCACTAAGTTTCCTGAATGGATAAGAAAAATTGAATCAAAGGTACTTGAAGTGGGTACAATCATTGCACATTTATACATTTGTCATAAAGCACAAGAAGGGGGTTAGAAAAAACGTTGCAGATGCTCTTAGCATAAGAGTACTCACAATATAGGAGATAAAATTGCTAAGTATAGCGATTGATGATTTAAAGGACCTCTACAAGGAGGAAAAAGATTTTAGAGAAGCCTATGAAGCATCTGTGAAGTTTCAGCAGGGTTTCAAAGTGGATTTCAATGAGTTTGTGTTGCAGGAAGGCTTATTGTTTAAAGGACATCTTATGTGTATTCCTCAATGCTCAATGAGGGAAAACATTGTGAAGGAGAAACACCAAGGAAGCTTGGGGGACACTTTGGAGTGGATAATACATTAGAACAAGTGAATAGGCACTACTATTGGCCTAAGTTACAATCAGATGTGAGGATATTTGTAGAACAATGTCAGATTTGTTAGAGGGGAAAAGGACAAAGAAACAATAGTGCGTTGTACCAACCCCTATCTATACCCCAAAGGCCTTGGGAGTGTCTTAGTATGGATTTTTTTTGGGGTTACCAAAGACACCTAGGGGTCATGATAGTGTGTTTGTTGTGGTGGATCATTTTAGCAAAATGGCACACTTCATTCCCTGTAAGCAAACAAATGATGCTTCTCAAATTGCAGGTCTATTCTTTAGGGACATTGTAAGGATCCATGGTTTACCTCTGAATATTGTAAGTGACAAAGATAGTAAGTTTGTGGGTCACTTTTGGAGGACCCTATGGAAGATTCTTGGAACAAATTTGTCTTCCTCTTCAGCCTACCATTCACAATCAGATGGACAAATAGAGGTATTCAATAGGTCACTTGGGAACTTGTTAAGGTGTTTGACTAAACAACATGGAAAATCATGGGATCACATCATAGGGCAAGTAGAGTTTGCCTATAATGACTCCATTAATTGGAGTATAGGTAAGAGCCCCTTTGAGATAGTGTATGGGTTCAATCCTAGAGAGATCTTGGAGTTGAGAGATCTTAGTTTGAAGAACAAGAGGAGTGCACAAGGAGAGTCATTTACGGAACAGGTGAAGGAGCTTCATGATCAACTAATTAAGACTTTAAAAAATCAAGTGGAGAAGTACAAATCCAAAGTTGATCAGACCAAAAGAGACTTTCAGTTCAAGGTAGGGGATCTAGTACTTTCCTATCTTAGGAAGGAGAGGTTACCTAAAGGCCAGCCAACTAAACTACTCATGAAGAAGATAGGGCCAATGAAGATTTTGCATAAGTATGGAAAGAATGCCTATGAAGTGGATTTGCCTCCTGATTTGGGGATTTCACCCATTTTCAATGTTTGTGACTTGTAACCTTACAAGGGATCATCTTTAGACACAAGTCAATCTACTCTTACAAACTTGGAGGATGATGATTGGGTGAAAGACTTACCTACTCCAATGCCCCTGAAATTGGAAAGTGTATTGGATTCTAAAGTGATAAAGAAGACAAGGAAGGGTACCTCCAAGGAGTGCCTCATCAAGTGGCAGGGACTACCTAAAGCTAAGGCAACTTGGATGACAGAGTTGGACATTCTAAAACATGGGGTCACCATTGAAGACCTCCTAACTCAAGGGACTTGATTTATTTTGTCCAGGGGAGTTTGGTGAAGGGAACCTCCCCATTTTATGTTTTGGTGTATTTTAGGGTTTTCCTAGAGGTTTTTGTGTGGTTTGGAATAAGTTTCAATGGCTGGATGCAATGACAAGTTAACTTCATTTTTGTAAGAGCTTTAGTGCTCATTAGGAGTTTTAGGGTCATTTTGGCTTAAATAGTGAAAAGTTGATATTTTAGTGTAATGTGCATTTGAGGGGTGTTTTAGGACCCTACATATCCTATCTAGGATCATAAAATTCAAACTCACCCATCGAGTTGACAAGGACAGTCAAAATGCTCCAAAGTAAAAAAAGTTGCTAGCAACTTTGAAAGTTGCTCGAGAAACTTTTGCAAGAAATTTCAAAATGTAGTTAGAAATTGTGTAACTACCCCATGCTTGGTATATGAGCATGGATTCAATTTTTGGAAGAGGTTAATGAAATTTTGGATTGCAAAAATTATTCTTGGCACTTTTGTACGGATGTCTGCAACTATTTTCTTGTAATCTACATTCTCTCTTTGCTACTGTACGGTTGTGTGCAGATTGGCATAGGTGATCAGACCCCATGGGGGTATAGTGGTTTTAATTAGCTTCCATATGTAGTAGATAGTTTTCTTCTAAGTTTTTTTAGTGTAAATATTTTGAATTTTGAAGGTCACTGGTCTGCAAGTGTCTTCACAGTACCATTTAGGTAGAAATGGCTCTAACCTAAGAACCCACCAGTGGATTTTTCTAAAACCATGGGGGAAGTACAGTTAGATTATGTAGATAGGTTATTTTTTTATTTCTTCCAGTTGCAGTGGATTTCCTAGACCAAATAGGAATCCCTATGGCTGACTGGTGAATCTAGGTGAGCCAGGACAGGGTGAAGAAGGAAGTGGATCGAGCACTAATGATCTTTTGAAAAAGACTTAGTGGAATTTTTAGGTGCATTAGATAGTCTCCTAAAAGGATTCAAAGGTAGAAGGAGGTGAATCTAATGTTGGAGATAAATTTTTTAATTGTTTATGCTGACTGGTCAAGAGGCCTAATTAATAGGCTAAAAACTAGGGCTTGCAAGAAACAAGGACTGTGGGTGAATCCAGAGGTCAGGACTTTGGATTATGATAGTGGTTGTTGATACCTTTAATATTTTCAAGGTCGCTTGTGGTGTAAATTGGATTAATTGGGAGAAATAACCCAAAAATAGTGAATTTAGACCTACTAGGGAATGGACAATTAGGTCTCCTAGAGAAATAGTGACTAATTGGATTAGTAAGGGGTCTACAAGTATTGGAAAGACTTAAAAATGACCTAGGTTTGGTTAAGAAGAAGGATAAGAGTCTTGGTGGATGTATGGGAAGATCCTAAGCAGGGGTTAGGAATTTAGGAGTGGATCTGGTAAAGGAATCTAGGTATTTGGGGAACTAGTTGGACTAGTTGAGCCTAGAAACTTTGGAATCCTCAAAAGATCAACTATACCTTTGAGAAAAAGTTTATTGAGAGGGTCTTGGAGACCATAATTGGGAAGGAATCCAAAAAAAAGTAACCATTTTATGGTTAGGAGAGAGAAGGAAGCAAATTGGGTGTAGAAAACTCTAGAGTCCTAAATCCTCTACATCAATTAGGCGTAGAAGCCAAGAATCCATAGGAGTTTGGAACTCGATTGCAAAAGAATTTATACCCTATCCTAAATGGATCAAATGAATTTCTTTAAGATGCCTAGACTAATTTGAATCCCCTGCAACACTTGTTAAGAATAAAAGTAAAAAATACATTTTCACTTGTCTAAGGAAGAGCTAAAGGGTAAAGGAAGAATTGTTGATAGACACCCCTACTGAAACACTAATATTTCCACCTCTTGAAGGGAAATATGATAAGTGATAAATAAGTTGAGAAATGGCTTGGAAGATTATAGAAGTAAATATTAGGGTCTTGAATAAACTAGGAACAAATAGAGTAGTAGTGAGTTAGTGCAAGCAAACTAAGGGAGTCTCTATCAAAACTGCTCAATATAGTGATACAAATATCTCTGTATATGCCACCTAGCTATGATGTATAGATACACTATATAAGTTGATCCATCTCTTCCTGATCATTTTGAAAAATAGTTGCAAGATCGGGAGTGCAAGGTGCATCCTGAGCTGGTACATCCTTAGTGGCCATCTAGATGTAATATGTGAAAGCTAAGTGTTAATAATTAAGTACTCTATTACATGTTATAACAATGTATAAAATAGAAACAAAAATTTGAATATATAAAATTAGACTTAAATTTACAATTCTAGGTCCTAATTGCTATTAATAGGTCTCATTACTCTAATTAGGTGTTAAGGGGTCCTATTAAAGGTCTTAAGTGGTCCTATTCTAGGTCTTAAGGGTCCTAAGGGTTCTTAAAGATTTTTATGTCACAATAGGGGTCCTAAAGGGACCTAGGGTGTATAATATTCCTAAAAGGTCCTTGGAAGTACTAATTGGTATTAATAGGTCCTCTTAGGTCAAGTAAGTGGTATTATTAGGTCTTAAGGAAAGTAGGATGTCCTAATTGGTTATAATAGGTCATAATAGTCCTATTAGGTCTTAAGTCAAGTCTTATTAGATCTTAAGGGGTCCTATTAGGTCTTAAGTGGTCTTATCCTAGGTCTTAAGGATCGTAAGGTTTCATAAAGAGTTTTATGTCATAATTGGGGTCCTAAAGGAACCTTCAATTTAATAATAACCCTAAAGGGTCATTGGATGTAATAATTGGTATTAATAGGTCCTATTGGGTCAAGTAATTGGTCTTATTAGGTCTTTAGGGTCCTAGGATGTACTAATTTGTTTTAACATGTCCTGTTATTAATATTAGGTCTTAGTTCTAGTTATATTAGGTCTTAAGGGGTCCTAAGGTTTTAAGTGGTCATATTCTAGGTCTTAAGGATCTTAAGGGTTCTTAGAATAAAGGTAAAAAAATAAAGGTCCTCAACACAAATCTCCCCAAAATAGTAGGGATTTTCACATAGAATATTTCTCCCTTTGGAAGCAATGAAAATGGGTGCCATAACTTATTGGTAATCTTTTGTATGGTGTAGCTTTTTTAAATCTTCATGTCTAACAGCCTATTGCAAAATCACCCAAATGTGTTCCATAATGTTCCTGCGATCACTTCCCATAAGGCCTAGATCCGTACATCAAGTCCAAAAAATGATATAGCTCTAAAAGCCACTGGACTGATGCATGCTAAAATCAATCAATTACCATTGGAAGGGGCTCTCACCCTAAGAATTTTATTGAGATATTCAAAAGCATCTTTTCACAAAGGTTTTGTAGATATACCTGCTATTTTTTCCCTTGTGCTAATATACTCTAGTCTAATCTCTTTCTCTGCAACCTTCTCCCTTAAGAAATGATACTTAATAGAAATATGTTTAGTCTTTGAATGCATTACATGATTCTTCAACATATTCACTGTGCTAGTGTTATCACAATGGAAAATCACTGGCTCTTAAAATTATTCAAATGTCATTCAACATGTGTTTCATCCAAACAAATTGTATACAAATTATTGTTGCAGCAACATACTCTGATTCAGTAGTAGACTGAGAAATATAGTCTTTTTTCTTAGTTAACCAAGAAACCAACCTTTTCCCAAGGAAATATGATCCACCAATTGTACTCTTTCTATCATTCACATTACCTTCCCAATCAGCATCAGTGTAAGCCTTTAAAATAAAGTCATCTGATTTCGCATACTGGACAATCCATATTCTATTGTTCCTTTCAAGTATTTGAAAATTATTTTCACAGCAACAAGGTGTGTCTCTTTAGGATCTCAACAATCATTGAAATTTCAAATTCATTTTTTATTACTTTAAAGAACTTATTAATCATCTTATCATTGCCTTAAAAAATTATATCATCCAACAATTTATTAAATGCTTCAAAATTCACTCTAGGAAATACAACCCATATCAAAACAGAAAGAAAAAAGAATGCAATCCATATCATAATAGAAATTACATTGAACCTTTCACCATAATAACATCTTGTTCTTGTAGGACCACACAAATCTGCATGTACCATATCCAAATTCCCTTTTGCTGATTAAGATTTTCTTTTAAAACTACTTTTAGTCTACTTCCCCATAACACACTCTCTACACATAGTGTTAGATGGTTTCACAAACTTATGTAGATATCTTAAAAAAAAATTCATTCTTTCCTTCACAATGTTATCAAAGTTAACATGACAAAATCTTCTATGCCATAACAAATTTTCGTCAACCTTCCCAAAAAACAAGAAGCTTCAAATGTATTCAATTCAAATACATTATCTCTAGATTTAGTATCAGATGTGATCAAGTCTCCTGATTCACTTCTGATAGAACATTTCCCATCATTGAATTTTAACTGACAACCTCTTTCCAATAACTTTCCAACACTCAGAAGATTATGCTTAATTCCATCAACAAGAAGTACATTGTCAGTATTAGTCTTTCCATCTAGAGAAATAAATCCAACTCCAATGGAAAGCTTAGGATTATTTTCACCAAATATAACAACACCACCATCATATCTTTTCAGACTCACAAATTTATTTTTCTCTCTAGTCATATGATGTGAACAACCACTATCTATAACCCATTCATATTTCTTTTTAACATGAGATACTAAGGATTTTTCTTCATGTATAAGATAATCATCCTTAATAGAAAAAAATACAATTTCATCATTAGATACACCTTCACTAGCATAATAACATTCCTTTTCTTTTGAATAATTTTATTTGTAAAACTTAGGTATTTTTTTGGAACCCTTGTAGGACATCCAGATGTAAAATGATCAATCTTGTCACATGAAAAAAATTTCAAAGGTAACTTGCCTTCAAATTTACCCTTTCCTATGTTTTCTCTTCTAACGATTAGGGCTACCACTTCATCTACCTTTATTTATTCCTCCTGTATCTTTTCCCATTCACAAGTATAGTCTCCAACATATTCTCTCAAGTGACTATAGCTGGTGCTCACAATTATAGATAATGTATTTTTGTTTCTATGGACAACCCCTTGAATGCTGACTCTACTTTAGGTAAAGAATCTCCAGTTCCACGGCCTGAAAAATAGTTATCTTTCCAATCAAAATCTCTCTATTTAAGTTCATTATCAAAGCTATAATCTCCTGTATAGATTGTACTTTAGGTTTGGATATAGGTTTCACAGATCTAAGTATCTTTGCAATGACTTCTTCCTCACTGTAAGTGCCTCTAGAGTTTTTGATGGAAGTAATCACTTCAGTAATTCTTTGTGCATATGCCCTAATTTTATCATCATCTCTCATCTCCATTGATTCCATCTTTGTCTTTTATTTTTTTATCTTTTCCTATTTAGTAAACTTATCTCCTATATACAGTGCTCCCAAATTTGTCCAAATCTCATGTGCAGATTCCAAGTCTTTTACTTCTATAAATTCATGTTTATAAAGTGCGCTAATCAATGATTCCCTTATGAACATATTAAATGAAAATAGCTTCTTATCATCTTTAGTATCTTTCTCCAATTCATCCTTAGTCACTATCTTTTCTTTTATTTTGGTGATCATCGAGTAGTCGATTCCCAAACATAACAAATGTGTTCTCATCTTTTTCTTCCAACTATCAAAGTTTTTAGGATGAAATTTAAGACTATCCTTCATGTGCTAAGTCACCTTCAGGATCACCTCAAGCTATTAAAATTTTACTCTAAGCACTAGTAGCTCTGATACAAATTGTTAGGAATAACAGTCCATAAGGACAACTAAAAGGGGGGTCGGTGAATAAGTTTTGATATAGAATATTAAAATTTAAACTTTAAAACCAAAACTACAATGAAAATGATAACATAGTAATTTCCAACACAATAACACAATAATTTATGTTGAGGAAACCCTATTAAAGGTAAAACCCCAATGGCAATTAGCACCCATAAATGATGCACTGAGAGTATAATATCCTTGTTAAAATATTTAGCCCCGTTAGGAGCTTATTACAATATTATAGTACATAGTATTTCTTAGAGGACATACCCTATTAGGACAAGAGTAATAATGGGCTCACTGCCCAGGCACACTGCCCAAAGAAGGTTAAATCCAACCTCAAGGATTAACAATCTGAACAAGTCTGTATAGAAAATATATAGTCGAGGGAACTGTCTAATAGAAATTGTCTTGGCTTGGTCAATTCTAATGAAGTATTATAATCAGAAAATCTCTTCTACATCTAGTAGTCAAAAAAGCCTCACAGCTTCCACACTTCTCTATCTATCAATTACCTTCTCATCATACATACATCTTTTCAAAAGAAAAGATCTGTCATATATACCCTATTACAATAATTGATTAGGTTTTCCAATTAAGCTTTCCCAATAAAAAAATAATTATTTAACCCCTCAATAGGATACACACAATACCTAAAACATGTAAACATTAATTACAATACATCAGATATACTCCAAGGTCTGCAATCCAAGCTCGCAATTCATAATACACTCTACATCTCTTAAGTCGCCGACCAAATAGATCTCCTCCAGAATACACGTCACAGCTGACATCACCAACATGTTCACAAAAATCAATCAACAATGAACATTCCTCATTCTATCTTCTATCATCCCTTAAGCTCACATACTGTTAAAAATCTTCACCTATAAGATATACCCAAAACATGAGAGCTACTTTTTCAAGCATCACTATCATAGTCTACAAACCAGTCCTCACTATAACATCTATAACACCATCAATATGCAATATTAAGCCAAGCGACCTTAGGAATCAGGTCATCATACATCCTTCTCCATATCATTGTCTTTGATTGTTCTGATTAATCAGTATATTGTTTATACCCTTTTGTCAGTCATCATACATTAGTAATAACCAGTTTTTTCTCTCGACATAAACATATGTTGAAATCAGTGACAAAACATGAATATCAATAACATCAGTAGTACCCAAATCTCATATCATCCAACACAATAGGGGTCCTAAAGGATCCTTGGATGTACTAATTGGTATTAATAGGTCCTATTAGGTGAAGTAGTGGTCTTATTAGGTCTTAAGGGTCCTAGGATGTACTAATTGGTTTTAATAGGTCATATTAGTCCTATTAGGTCTTAAGTCCAGTCTTATTAGGTCTTAAGGGATCCTATTAGGTCTTAAGTTGTCCTATTCTAGGTCTTAAGGATCCTAAGGGTTCTTAAAGATTTTTATGTCATAATAGGGGTCCTAAAGGAACCTAGCGTGTACTAATAGTCCTAAAGGTTCATTGGATGTACTAATTGGTATTAATAAGTCCTATTACGTCAAGTAAGTTGTATTATTAGATCTCAAGGATCCTATGATGTACTAATTGAATTTAATAGGTGATATTAGTCTTATTAGGTCTTAAGTGGATAGTCTTATTAAGTCTTAAGGGATCCTATTAGCTCTTAAGTGGTCCTATTCTAGGTCTTAAGGATACTAAGGGTTCTTAAAGAGTTTTATGTCACAATACCTGTCCTAAAGGAGCCTAGGGTGTACTAATAGTCCTAAAGGGTCATTAGATGTACTAATTGGTATTAATAGGTCTTATTAGGTCACGTAAGTGGTCTTATTAGGTCTTATGGGTCCTAAGGGTTCTTAAAGAGTTCTAATAGGTCGTCGTGTCTTAAAGTGTTCTACTTGGTTTCTTAAAGAGATTTATGTCACAAAAGGGGTCCTAAAGGGTCCTAGAGTGTACTCATAGTCTTAAAGCATCCTAAGATATAGTAATTGGTCAGAATAGGTCACATTATTCCTATTCGGCCTTAAGTGGTCTTATTAGGTCTTAAGGGTCTTAGGTATTCTTAAAGAGTTCTAATAGGTCATCCTAGGTGTTTTAAAGGCTCCTACTTGGGTTATTAAAGCATTTTATGTCACAATAGGGGTCATAAAGGGTCCTAAGGTGTATTACTTGGGTCCTCTAGGTGTCTTAAAGGGCACTAGGATATACTAAGTCTCGGTCATCCTAGGATAATATTTTAACATCAAACTCTACATGAATAACATTTATACATGAAACTCTAAAACATATGTACATAATTTAGAGAGAGATAGAGATTCCTAATTTTTACTAACTTTAAAAGAAATTTTAAAACAAATATTTTAGATAAATTCTATAAGATCTTAATGGTTTCTATCATTTTCTAACATTTCTACTACAGTGTCTAATGTTTTGTAAATATTTTCTAACATTTGCTAACATTTTTCTACGGGTTTCTATCATTTTCTGGCATTTTCTAACATACCAATTTACAATTTTATAGTTCATTTGCTAACATTCTACTACGGTTTTCGAATATTTTCTAATGTACATACTAAGTTACAATTTTCTAATATTTTATGATGTATACGAAGTTATAATTTTCTAATATTTTCTAATTTATACTAAGTTACAATTTTGTAACATTTGCTAACATATTCTAACATTTATACTATGGTTTTTAAATGTTTTCCAACATTTTCTAACATTCTACTATCATTTTCTAACAGTACTACTACAATTTTCTAACATATCTTCAAACGGAAAATAATTTAAAACAACTAACTAACTAAAATAAATATAAAACATATAATTTATAATAAAAAATGAGAAAAATGCATGTACCTAATACTACTTACAATAAAAAGAGGTTGAAAAAGATCGGGAGTTTTTGATGTCATATTGGACATCACTGGTTTTCTCTAAGCCCCGTGTCCATGAAACATCCAACAATAAATAGTGAAAATGAAATGGGTAGTCAACAATTTATAAAACAATCTGGCGAATAATGGCTTCCCGTGAAGTACCCTATGTGGGGTACTTTCCTCAAATACCCTATTTCATGCAAAGTACCGTATGTGGGGTACTTCGTACCAAGACAATTAATCCCTTCATGTGAAGAGGCCTTGAACGAAGGTATCAAAAAATAATTTTTTTTGGGAAGACCTATTTCATTCATCCTGAAAAGTGGGACACACTATTGTGATTTCACCTGTATCTATATTAACATGTGATATTAAACAATTAAATAGTTAGTATTTTAAACCAACAAATTTATGGATTTACTTTAATAAAAAGAAAATTTCAAGAAGGTGGCAATGCGAATTAATATATTATATTATATATAAAAATGAGTACACTAGTTCAACAAGAGCTCTCGGAGAAAAAGAGCCAAGAAGAAAAAATCCCATCATAGCCTATATAAATAATACAAATATCTATGATACAGAGATCAAAGTACAAAATATAAGCCCCACTTTAGGCATACCTAGTTACATTCAAAGTTTTCCTTAAATCTTGAGCCATTTAGCACATATTCCAAATAGGGAAAGAATAGAAAATATGCTTCCTCATGGATAAAGCATTTTAACTCAAAGGAGAAAAAAGAATTGAGCCACAACTGAACTCCTCAATGTGAGAGCGATGATGAAAGAGGCTGGAACACAAAGCTTGTGGCAAAGGACACAACCACATCTAAAAAAACAAAAAAACTCCCTGCATCCAAAAATTATTATGTTTCCAAGAACTTTTCTAAGTTTGTGCTAACACAAAATATTGTATTTTGAGGTAATCTTACATGTATAGTGAATTGCATGAAGAAAATGCCTCAAATTTTGTGCTAACACCAGCTAGTTTATTCAGACATGCATCCATCACAAACAAAAAGAGCAAAGACTGTAACCAAAAAACTAAGTTTCCAAAAGTGTGAAAGAGGATATAAAAACAACTTTCAAAGCTATTGGAGAGGACATAACAAACTCATGGTCATTAATGAATTTAAAGACAAAAGCACAAAAATCCAAACCATACTTTACAATAAAAAATGTTTTTTCCCATGAAAGACAGTACACAAGCAACATATGATCTCAACACAAATATACCACAAAAACAAAAATGTGGCACATTTAACATTAGATGACAAAACAAAAATGTTATCAAGGGTAAGTTTGAAAATAAATTAATGAGATGTGAAATTATGTAGAGATTTTAAAACTTTACTAAATCATAAATTGACACGAAAAAAATAGGACATATCACCCTAGTTGCGAGAAAAGAATGACAACAGTCGCATTGACTCTAATTATAAAGCCAATGATGAAGAGAAAGATCATAATATTAGACAAGTCCAATAATGCAAATAACCTACACAATAACCAAATCAGAAGTTGACAGGGATGAGCGTAAATAATGACAAGGAAGACCTTATGAAATAAAAACCAGCTTTAATTAAGTCATAAAAAGAATAACGCATAAGTGAAAACAACGCTATACAAAATATTGGGAAGTTCATCAGAGAAACCTAGTGCTAAATTCCAATATAATTAGCCATAAATGTTAGAACCTACATATGTATATCAATATATTTGAAAAAATATTATGAATTAAAACCCAAAATATATATACATAAATACATTAGCGCCCATCTAAATGTATAAATCCCATAAATATATGCAAATACATTTGGAAAATAACACAACATATATTTCAAATATATGTACATACATATTTAGTACACACATACATGAATAATTTAATAGAAACAAACAAATTTGAGAGATTCCTCTTGTATGATTGTTAAAAGATTTGGGAAATTTGTTAAGGGGCAGTCAAAAATAGATGTGTAAAAATCTATATTATCACATCCCATATTAGCTAAGAAATCAGAAAGAGCGTTACCCTTTGTATAGACATGCGAGATAATGAAATTCTAAAAGGAATCGAGAAAATTCAAGACCTGTTCAATAATATACTTCAAATGATAATTGTCAATTTTTATTCTAACATAGACATTAATGATAATAGTAGAATCTCTCTTAATGTGAAGACAAGGGATCAATAATATTTTTCCAAAACAATACCTTCCTGAAGGGCATAAGATTCTATGTTGTTAGTTCCTAAAGGAATAGGAGAAGCTTTAGGGACTAATACTAATTCCAAATGGTTTCATAAAAAAAACTCCATACCTAAATGTCCTGGATTTCCCCTTGAAGAGCCATCAAAATTTAATTTAATAAAGGAATGGTCAAGGGGTTGCAATTTGATGAATGATCTATCAATAGGAGTTTTCCTAAATCAAGGGAAAATAGGAGGAGGGATGGATCTGAACTTCAATTTTGAAATCACCTGACTATCCCAAGAAGAAGAAGAAACATTTGGATTGAAGTGAGACATTACACAATCATTGACTTTCTCAGAAATGTGCTTTTCCATATTGATGAGAACTGATGAAAGGTTAGAAGAATATTTCCTAAACATATGTTTATTTTGGTCCCACCAAATTGACCAAATAATAGTGGAGGGAATGGTTATCCATAAACATGTAAATAGTGAATTAGGAAACATAATGCGAAAATATTTGAAGAGATTCCATAGTGATAGAGGCAGAAGAAAGGAAATAGTGAGCTTATCCTTGACACAATACAAACAATGAAATGCAAAATCATATCGTACAAAAAGATTGTCCTCAAATTAAACTAATTGAACATAGAGAACACAATTGAAGGGCATGGATATTTTTATCCTAACCAATCTATCAATAGTAAGAGTTATTTTCTAAAGAGTGGGCCAGTAAAAAATACCTTCTTTGGGAAGGATTGAATTATTCTAGCAAAAGAAAAAGACCCGTTGTAATATAATTTGATTCTCTATTTTCTGAATAGCCTTACAACCTTCTTTCATATAGTATTTATAATTTTTAGAAGGAAACCAGATAAATATATCACTATCTTTACTCAATTAGACCATTCTATAGATTAAATTATGTTTATCTCATGGATCTAATGAAGACCGAGTGATACCGAGTATCATGATTGTAGAAATTGTTAGATCAGTTGTTGTTTTGTCATTGATATCAAGAAATTGGTTAATTGATTTTTATTATGTTACCATATCTTGAGAGGAGAATTTAAATGGGTGACAAATACATATCATACAATGATGAAGTAATGATGCTATAGTTGTTTTGTACTTTATATTTGATCTTATATAGTTCATATGTTTGATTGATCAAGTCAGGAACTATAATGAATTGAGTTATGAAAAAATGAGACACTTTATCGAGCTAGACTGAGTCATTCAGTAGAATGTAATGTGAGTTGGTTAAAGTTACAGAGCAGTGAGAGAAAGCTAGACATTGAGCAACTGATGAAGACAGTTACCAAGTTGCAAAGCAAGTTTTACCGAGTATAGTATACAAATATTAAATGATGATTGAATGTGAGGATATGATGAGATGGATGATGAAATGAATTAAATGAAATTTTTTACAAGATATACAAGCGGGAAAATTCAATATGAAGATCTAAGGCAAAGATAAGCAGTTAAAAAGAAAAGTAAAATTTCCAAGAAAAGTTACAAGTTTTGAGGAAAAAGTGATATGGTTTACTAAGTTGATAAATTGAAGAATATGATTGAATGACAGAGCACAAAGGAATGAAAATCACATTAAGGAGATTAAGAGGCATAATTATGTCTATATAAGGAATAAGATTTAGATAGACAAGTGAGTATTGGTAATTTTTAGAAAAGAAGGAAAGAAGCTGAAGAAGAACATTTACCAAGTAGAACAGAGAAAGACAGATCAAAAAATCTACAAACTAAGAAATAGATCAATGGAGTATGTGATGCCAGTATTCAATTGAACATAAAGGATCTGATTCAAGAATAGTGAGTTTCTATTTTTTACATATCAAAGTTTATTGTTGTGTATTAATATTTATAATAGAGAAATCTCTTAACCAACTAGATATGGTTTACTGAGTTGATAAATTGAAGAATATGATTGAATGACAGAGCACAGAGGAATGAAAATCACATTAAGGAGATTAAGAGGCATAATTATGTCTATATAAGGAATAAGATTTAGATAGAGAAATGAGTATTGGTAATTTTGAGAAAAGAAGGAAAGAAGCTGAAGAAGAACATTTTACCAAGTAGAACAGAGAATGACAGATCAAAGAATCTACAGACTGAGAAATAGATCAATGGAGTATGTGATGCCAGTATTCAATTGAACATAAAGGATCTGATTCAAGAATAGTGAGTTTCTATTTTTTACATATCAAAGTTTATTGTTGTGTATTAATATTTATAATAGAGAAATCTCTTAACCAACTAGATTTAACATTCCAAAAGAGATTTTGTATACCTCTAACCAGGTCACTCCTAACAGGGTGAATATCTTATTAGATCTGAGGTAAATCCCCTGACAGGGTCACATTTAGAAAATGTGTTTATAATCTTTAACAGGAGTTAGGTGATATTCCAAAAGGGATTTTGTATACCTCTAACTAGGTCACTCCTAACATGGTGAATATCTTAATAGATCTAAGGAAAATCCCCTGACAAGGTCACATTTAGCAAATGTGTTTATAATCTTTAACAAGATAAGTTCTTAACTGAGCGTACTTTAGAAGGGTACAAATTTATTATGGGTTACAATTCCCACAGAGGTTTTTCCAAAATTTGGTTTCCTCATTAAACCTTGGGTCAATGAGTTATATCATGTGTGCATGAGTTAATATGGTGTTTCTAAGTTTGTATGATTGACTGTTGCTTATATTATTTGGTGATTTGGTTATTTACTATTTTACATACTTACCGAGTGAATCAGTGAGTTCATTTTTAAGAGTTTACATTTTGATTTTCTTGATTCACCCCTCCCCCTCAGTGTGACCAACAATTGGTATCAGAGCTTCGTTACTCTAAAGTGATAAGTTTAAAGGATTTGAGTAAGATCTAAAAATGTATAAAAGGAAAGCACCAAAGCTGAATAGGGACCAATTCTCTACATTGAAAAGTAGAATGAGGTTGCATGCATGTCTAGAGTAGGAGAATATGCACTTTAATATCTTGAGAATGAATATATATCACTAAATGCGGTACCTTTGACTATTAGTGAGCAAAGATAGAAAGTTGAGCATACACAAGTCATGATTGAGATTGCATCTACACTTATGGACTAGGAATATGATGAGCTTCATGGTTGTACTACTGTGAAACAAATGTGGGATAAGAATATTTTGAACTATGGTGGAGATCAACATGTTTAGAAGGCTAAAGGAGAAAGTTTGAGACAAATATTTGACTCTATGAGGATGAAGGAAGGATAAAACATATTACAATAGAGTTCAATACTTAAGGAGACTATAAAATCTTGTTGAAAAGTGATCAATTTTGTGTGTGTTACATCACTTTTTGGTTTTCATTTATGCCAGCACATCTGGCATATTGATCAATTGATTTGAAGTTAAGTTTTGGTGATTCAATTATGTACTTGGCTAAGTAAAGAAACAAAAATATAGAGGTATTTTGGGTATCAAAGATCAAGATAGATGATTTATGTTGAGAAAGATTGGAGGAATCTACTATGGGGTATGCATGACCTACATCTAAGATTGATTTAATTTTAGTGATGATTACAGAGAGTTACAGAGAATTGGAGACATGTGAGAGCAGTGAAACAGTGATACAGAGTAGTTGAACCAAGTCTATGATTTGGGGAGTATGACGTGGAATCCTAGAAAGCTAAGTGACATTATGGTTGTGGATAATCTTTATTTTGATTATGTAAGGGTTTCAACTATGTATTTAATATTTTCATTATTAATTGTATTTTGTTGAGAGATGACTATGTAATATTTGGTTAAGAAAGATGACTTGGTAAAGAGCAATCCTCTGCTCTTCCATTCTNCTTATGCCATCTAGTACATCAAGCCATATCTTTGTTGTACAAAAGATCTCCATATATATATATATATATGGAGATCTTTTGTACAACAAAGATATGGCTTGATGTACTAGATGGCATAAGATATATGTGAGAATGGAAGAGCAGAGGATTGACAAAGATCATTGAAGAACTATGACTAGAACTATCTAAGCATTGGAGATGCCTATTTTGTTCATGACTGAGAACACTTTTGTAAGGGAAGTATTATTGTAAGAGTTGTAAGCTCAGTTGGCCCCTAATAGGGTGTTGTATACCTTTAAAAGGGTTGTTATTCCTTTAAGAAGGGAATTTAGTATGTAATATTCATCTCCTAATAGGGCTACATCTCCTAATAGGGAAACTATACTTAATTTCATGCTTGTGGGTACCATCCCCACCAGGGTTTTCTCTTGGCCAAGGTTTCCTCGACAAAAAATAATGGTGTTATGAGTTCTATGTTATTTTCTTGTGTTCTTTTGATTATAGTATGCTTATGGTTTATGTAGAATTTGTTTAAAGTTTATTTTAAGTGATGTAAGATTGATTTACCACCCTCTCAGTATTACTTAATCCTAAAAATTGGTATCAGAGCTTTTGGCCCTTGGAGAGAAAGCTCAACAACTTAAGAGAGATCAGAATGGACTCAGATAATTTGCAAGAGAACTTTGAACCTGCACTTGAAGATCTTGATAAAGCTAAAGCTAAGAATGCAGACTTGAGATTCAAATTGAGAGAAGATGGATTCATCAAGAAACTAAAAGACCAGCTTGAAATTTCCAGAAATCAGAGACAAGACCTTGTGGTACAAATAAAATAAGATTCAGACAATTATAATTCAGAACAGACAAAGCAACTTGAAAAATAGAATGACACCTTGAAGCTTGAGAATGAAGTAATGGTTAAACAAATTTAACAAGAAAAATATACTAAAATAAATATTTAAGATGCTTTGAACAATGCAAATGTTTTGATTGAACAAATGAAGAATGAGGCTAATCTTTACAAGAACAAGTATCTAGCAGTGTAGAAATATAATTAGATCATAAAAGGTGAAATTGTTGAGACAAATAAACACATTGAGAAACTACACCTGAGCAATGACTTGATCAATGAACATAGAGACATATAGAAACCTAAATGTGATATGACTAGTATTGGCTTTAATGAAGCTCAATGTTCCAAGAATCAAGAAGAGAAACTAGATGCAAAGATTGATGTAGAAAAACCTACTCATGAAAAACCTAAAGAATAGATCAGACCTTTCAGAGGTATATGTTTTGGTTGGAACAAGTTTGGACACATGAAAAAATATTGTAGAGGTAATGCCCCATTTAAAAAAATTTCTAGTTATTTTTTTAACTATAATGCATATGGGCACAAGAAAGAAGAATGCAGGAAAGTCAATCAATCAAGATATAGAAAAGTCAAATAGAGGAGAACATACAGTAAAACCTACATGTTACAAATGGAAAACATTGGACACATTGTGAAGTTTTGTAAGCTACAAGTAAATCGGGATAGAAGACCTCCTATATATTACAAATACAACAATCTAGGACATATAGAAATTTTTTGCAAGTATAATGGAGTGAACAACAAAATAATACCACCTCCTATGAATACACAAAAGACTAACAATAATAATGGTAAGAGTGTTACAGAACTAAATAATGATTTTAACAGTTGTTTCAAGAAAGAAGAGGATAAAAATAGTGGAAAGATATGGAAATCAAAGAGACTAGTGAGATATTGGTTCAGGGAGAGACAATAGATGTTACTGGATCTTCTCCTAAGGATAGCAAAGTAGAATCAACCTAATTGGCTGATTATGGCCTTAGGGGGAGCATTGGATAAAGATATTAGAATATATCTCACCCCTGATTATGTGTATTGATCTCTAGCGATATTAGGTGTGATATTGGCTGACATCATGGAATGTATATCTAAGAGCGCAACATAGGATGATGCATATATTATGATCATGAGATTTATGACTGACTAGACAACATTGGGTAATCTGAGATTTTAATAACTTAACATTTTATAAAGAACCTAATGGTTATCTATTTTCTTATCATTTTACAAGCAACAACCTAAGGAGATCAGAGAAAAGAGACATTCTGACTATCTAGTAGTTTCCTTGCATGATCAATCAAAGCATATACTTGGAAGTTCATGTGTAAAAGGTATTTACATTATTGACTTATATAGAAACCATGGATGCACCAATGATATATGATGTTGTGGATAGACCTAGGTATAAATTCAAGAAACATCCTTTTAAATCATGTGAGGACGATCTCGAAGGAGCATTTTCCTAGACAATGTATGACATTTTGCATGTTGAAGACATTAGGGCATACATTTATTGCAAGTATGACATGCTGGGTATTGATAACATTTCTACTAAAATGGAGTACATGTAGTTGAGTTAAACATTATGAAAATTATGGACTTATATGAATTTAGGAAAGATGAATGGTCTAAGATATTGCTGAGTAGAGTTTATGATCATTTTATTTGGATAGGTGAACAACCTGTGAAGATTTTTAGTCATTTGATACATGAGATTACTGGACTAGATAATACTAGAATAATCCCTATAGCAAAGACTCATGTTAAGAGGCATGTTGAAACCCTGACACACTCGAAATGCGATAGGCGAGTTATGATAGTGAATGACATATATCTATAGGATGTGAGATGAATTTTAATGATACTTGGTAACAGATTCTACTATAGTAGTAGACCTAATTCAATATCTACTAGAGTTATTATTATGGCTTAGAGAATGGTGAAAGAACATATAAAGTGTAATGTATGTGAACTATTGGCACAATAGTTTCTGGAGAATGTAAAGTTGATAAAGAAAGACAAATCCAAAACCTTCTGATTTGGTTCATTACTAGTTCACAAGTACATTCATATTGAGCAAATATTTCCATAAATTCACCCTAGTGGTTGGATAAAAGTGATACCTACTGGCATTTAGATTTCACAGAGTTACAGAAGGCAGGAATCACATGGTTTGATGGAGAACTATTTGGTATTATTAATATTATTCAGAGGAAAATGAAAGAAAGATACATGATTCTGATGACTTAGTTGAAAAGTATAAGGATACAATTTGTTTCATGGTTGAAAATTATTGTGTATGCTTTGAGTCAGTTGTTCCAATGAAGAAATGGTATTATCCTATGGGATATGAAGTGAGTCTTGAAAATTCTAACTATGCAAATTGAATATGTTCTGTCATCTAAGGTAGATATATCTGAGGAAAGATGGGGTACTTATGAGGAAAAATTAGTTAATGTGAGAGAATAACAGACCAGAGGCTTGAGGAAAGGAAAGTGGAAAACATTATTCATGAATGTCAAGTTAAGGCAGGATTGTCTAAAGAAGAGTTGAAGTTAGTAAAGAGGAAGCTAGGAGAACAATCTTCTAGATTTGCAAGTACTTCAGCCCTTCCACATCTTGAATTTGTGATGGTAGATATTGCACCTACTACTATTATTGATGTAGCCGCCCCTTCATAATCTTTGAAGACCTTGCAAGCAGTAAAATTGGTTCCTAGAGTGAACACTAGATCCTCCAAATGGAATTCACCACCTAAAGAACTGAGAACTAAGAGAGAAGAGAAGAAACTAGAAAGTGACAGACAAGTATGGAAACCAAACTTGAAAATGATTGAGAAGAGATATATTGAGGAAGGAAGCTAGTTAAAATAAAAAATTACTGTGATGGGTATGAGGAATCTGATAAGCTTAAGATTGAAGATATTGTAGTAAATCATTTACTTGTTGTCAAGAAAAATATATTGGATATTGAGGGAAGTGTACCTGAAGAACTATATGGGTGATTAGAAATAAGAAAAAAAATAGCAGACATTGAAGATGAGACTATTAGGAATCAATTAATTGATAAAATTTTACTTGTGATTTATATGCAAGAGAGAGATAGAATATTCAATGAGCTGAAACCATTATTGAGGACTAAGGTAAGGTTAGTGAAAATTATGAAAAGAAAGTATGAAGATGTTTCTAAAGAGACTGAGAGAGCACTATATTAAATACTTATGTCACCTATTATTGAGAAGGCTTCACCTCATAAGACTACAATGCCTACACCCTTAGGAATGGGAGATAGTTCCAGAACAACTGAGGCAAGTGTTGAGAAAAGTGAAGATGATATGCAACCAAATTTCTATGTTTCTGGTGTGCATGTGACACTTGACAATTCTCATGATGAGAATGATCCATTTGAAGGAAACATTGGCAGTGCAATGGTTGAGGATGAAGGACAAAAAGAAGAAGAATGGAGAAAGGAAGAATACGAAGAAATGGAGCCGAAAGATGAAAAAGAAAAATTTGAAGACAAAATTGAAATTGAGACATCTTCTATCTTATTGTTGGCAAGTAAAGAAAAACATATCTAGATTTTGATATATATCGCATGAATGAGGATGAGTTGGTGAGTTTATCCTTCACCACACTCACTAAAGTAAATAAGAGATCTAAGCAGAAGAGTGACATGAAAACTAAGGTAATATCTAGAGGAATCAATACTGTGAATAAATTGCTTCTAGTACCTATTGTTTTCTAGAGAAGAGATTATATAGAGAACTTGAAAATGACACTTGATGAGTTTGATTGTCACTATGAGAATCTAGTGAAGATTGCAGAAGAAAAGGCAGAGAAGAGATACTTAGAGAAGAAACTGATTGAAGTCTACAAGTCTATTTCATGGCACTTGTGTATTCTAAAATATATTATAGAAAATGCAAATATTTGTGTTCCACATGGCAGGATACTATTTAGTTATTGCATGAACCCTATCAGACATGTTTAGAACATTGAAGACATTATTGCTAAGGAAAGGGAAACATTGAACAGTATGATGGATAGTTGTGAGACCTCATCACAATAATTGAGGGAAATGGACATAGAAGTAATGAGAATCTTGGATAAGCTGAACGTGCTGGATATAGAGAAAGCGAGATTCATGACAAGGTTTGGTTTTTTGAAGAGTTTAATTACTCCTAAGCTTTCAATTCTTGAAACTCACTTATCTAATATAGAGAAGACAACAAATTCATTGACAAGCTTTATACCCACAGAGTTGAAAGAAGAAGAGACAACATCATATGCACTGAATGGACTAATTCATGTTAGTTAGCTATTGGTTAAGTCAACGAGTACAAAAGTGAAGATCTTGGAAGATTCTTTTTAAGATATTTTGAAAATGGTGAGAAAGAACTAATTGTATTTACTTTTTATGCACCTTTTTCATTGTTGTCAAAGGGGGAGAAGAGAGAATAAAAAATGAATAGGGGAGAAGAAGGAAAATGAATAGGGGAGAACAGAGAAAAAGAAGAAATGAAGAAGAGAGATTTTTTTTTCTGTTGGAACACTTAATCATTTTTTTTTAAGTGTTGTCATCAATGCCAAAGGGAGAGATTGTTGCAAAGTGATCAATTTGTGTTTATGTTAGATCACTTTTTGTTTTTAATTTATGGTAACACATCTGGCATATTGATCGATCGATTTGAATTTATTCTTTGGTGATTCAATTTTGGAATCGGATAATGATGTAAGTGTTCCAAATGGCTTGCTGGCACAATTACCTAAGAAGATCTTCTTTATCTTCTCCAAGGATCCTAATCTCCTCTAATTCCTTATTAGGCTTAGATATTTAACTAAGTCCTAATCCTACTCTTCTCTAAGAATCTCCAATTTGTGCTTCACCTTTGAAATACTAACACCCTAGTAGTTACTTCACTTCTTCACTTTTCCTACTTACACTTAGAAGTGTCTAAGTGTCAAATTCCACTCTAATACTCATGAATCACTTGCATGGGTCTCCATCACCATGTAAAAATTTCATTTGATCATAATTTAATCCATCTTGAGGGATATCATACCCATTTTCAATTGAGTCCAAGTTCTTCTCTCTAGGTGGCCTAATTGAGCTTACTTCCTTATAGCCCTTGCCAGTGTGTTTTTCTCAGTTCTTTCAAAAATTTTCCAAAGAACTTGGAAATCTAAGACCATATCAAAATACCCTTTTCCATTTTATAAAGTATTTTTTTGGTTTTAATTTTATAATTCCCTCGTATATAGTATTCCTATAACCTAGGGTCAATAGGGCTAATAGGGCTAATTTCTAGGACAATCTGCAACACTATGTAAAACTTGTTTAAAACTTGGTTTCCCTGATTGGTATGAACTTGACCAACTTAGTATGTTAAGGTAACACTAAAAAATAATTGTAAATGTACTTAGACCATATATTACTTTATTACCCTGCATGTGAATGCTATCTGTTTCACCTCCAAACAACTAACTGGATAGTGCATGCTCGCCTAGGGCTTGGATCTAAAAATATCTAATGAAATTTCCTTGACTCCTAAATCTACAAATATATACACTACTAACTCCCATAAAATTTCCATCTACCCTTAGGTGTTTCCCATGGTTGGATTTCATGGGGGAGTCCTAACTTGACTGTCTGGTTAGGACAGGACCAGTGAACTCTCTAGTAACAAAAGAAGTTAGCTACGACTGTATACTACCTCATATCAACTAGCTCACTAAATTAAAAATGCCTCTAACTATGCTATGTAAGAAAAAAAAAATTAGATTCAAGCTCTCAATCCATAAAATGTGACTGTCACAGAGAAATGCTCGGGATTCTCAGAAAACTAGAATTGTAGAGCTCTATTCCAACTTCACCCTTGTTACAATGAATGACTAACTGCTTGATTTGAGTCATTTTTTCCATTAGATGAATTCTTCCTTTATTCTATACCTTGTTGGTTGATTCCCCACTCCTATTTTCAAGGAGAATACAATGTAACCAATGTTGCATACAACATTTGCAATTATTGCAAATGTTGCCAAGACAACAATTTAGCAACTTTTGGCATCTTCTCTATTATGCCTTCTCCCTACACTTTAGGACCTCTAACCTCTTCAATTCAAGGATAAAATATCATTAAAGGCCTCAAACCATCTCTATGTCCACATTTAAGAGTTTAGGACACATTCATGACTTGAATCCCACATTTAGCAACTAAGCCTAAAAAATTCAAAGAACTACTAACAATGGCTATTGTTGTGACCTTAGTCCTAATGAATAACTCGCTTATCCTACATTGCAATGACCTACTAAGTTCTAAACACAAACTAACCTATCTTGACTTGGCCAATGTCAAGTACAAGCCAAAATGAAAACAACTTGGAGGTTAGCCTAGGTGTGCTCCTGCACCATCCTCCCCAAAACAAAAAGATCAATCCACCCTTGGATTGAGGATGCTTGGATCAATCCCCATCTTCTTGAACTCTGATTCTTTGACCCATATTGCATCAGCATTGGTTTGATCATGCCTTTTGATCAAGTGCTCCTTGTACTCTTTTGCTCTAGTCTTCCTATATACTCTTGTATCTAGTATGATGTCATCTCCTGTGACTATAGAAGAGGGTAATTGTAGATCTTCCACATCTTTGATCACTTCTTGGGGACTCTGATCCATGTCTTGTTGTGGTCCTTTGTAATGGACTAAGTCTGCAATGTTGAAAATAGGTGACAATCCACTGTCTTCCAAGAGCTCAACTATGAATGCATTTTCACCATACTTAGCCAAGATAGGATAGGGGACTATCCTTCTCATCTAAAAATTGTGAGGGAATCCCTTCTAAATTCTTGATTTGTTAAGATGCACCATGACCATGTCACTCACATTGAATTGAACTATTCTTTTGCTTTCATCAATCTTTGCCTTATGTTTCAAGATGTTCTCTGTCAGAGTTTTCCAGACTGTATCATGTATCTCTTGCATAGAATAAGAAAATTCATCTGCATATCCACTTTCTTTCACTCCATCCTTCAAGTCTCTCAAATCATAGACTCCTCTAGGGTGTAATCCATACACTATCTCAAAAGGGCTCTTCCCTGTTGACCTATTGATGGCTTCATTGTAGGCGTACTCAGCCTGTCCAATCAATTCATCTCATTGCTATTTGTACTCCTTTGTAAAGAACCTTAGTAGATTTCTAAGGCTTCTATTCACCACTTTAGGCTGACCATCAGTTTGTGTATGGTAGGCAGACCCAAAGGATAAATTAGTGCCTAATCTTTTCCAAAGAGTCTTCCAAAAATGACTCATAAATTTGGCATCTCTATCAGACACAATGCTCTTAGGTAGCACATGGATTCTTACAATATCTTTGAAGAAGAGAGAGGCTATTTGGCTGGCATCATTGGTGGTCTTGCATGGCACAAAGTGAGCCATTTTACTAAACCTATCCACAACTACATAAACACTATCCATGCCTTGTCTTGTTTTGGGTAACCCAACTACATAATCCATGCTCAAGCAATCCCAAGGCCTAGTGGGAATAGGTAGTGGTTGATAAAGACCAGCACTTGAAGAATTTCCCTTGGCTCTCTGACATACAATGCAATTCTCCACATACCTCTTAACATCAAGGTTCATTCTTGGCCAATAGTAGAACCTTTGAACTAGTTCTTGTGTCTTAGTGATCCGAAAGTGACAACTCAATGCACCATTGTTATTTTCTTGTATCATATTATCCCTAATAGAGACTATAGGGACACATAATTTATTTCCCTTAAACAAAATGTTACTTTGCAAAGTGTATTCAGCATACTCACTATGAAAATGGTTCTTGTATTCAGCACATACATTTTAAATGTCTGCAAAATCCCCATCTTCAGCATATAGATCCTTGAAGTGATCTATTCCCATGCTCCTCAACTAAATCTCTTGGATGGTCAGAGCTCTTCTTGACAATGCATCTGCAACTTTATTGAGGACACCTTTCTTGTTTTTGATATTAAAGGTGTAATCTCGTAGGTGCTCAACCCACTTCATGTTCTTGTGGCTCAACTTCTCTTGAGAATTAATAAAACTTAAGGCTTGTTTATCTAAATAAACAATGGAATCCTTGGGTAGAAAGTAGTGCCTCTACTTTCTCAAGGCTTGAACCAATGCATACAACTCAAGTTCATAAGAACAATACTTCTTCTTTTCTTCACTCAACTTCTCTAAATGGAATGCTACTGGTCTACCCTCTTGGCTTAGGATAGCCCCAATAGTTATGTTACTTACATCACACTCAATGGTCAAAATCTTCACAAAGCTTGGCAATACTAGGATAGGTTGTGTAGCAATCTTTTCTTTGAATAACTCAAAGCTCTTAGTGGCTTGTTCATTCCATATGAACTTGGTCTTCATTCCTCCTTTGATTGTGTCCAACATAGGAGCACAAATAGCACTAAATTTCCTTATGAACTTCCTATAATACTGAGCAAGGCCATGAAAACTTCTTACCTTGGTTGTTTTCCTTAGAGTAGGTCAATTCATAATGGCTTCCACTTTACTCTTGTCCATTTTTAGATTACCATGAGATAGAACAAATCCTATGTACACTAGCTCTATTTTGATGAACTCACACTTCTCCAAGTTAATCATTAACTTCTCTTCATGTAGCCTCTTGAGTACTAATTCCACATGCTTGAGGTGTTCCTATCTTGTCTTACCAAAGATGAGTATATCATCCAAGTATACCACTATAAACTTGCCAATGTGGTCTTTGAGCACTTCATTCATCAACCTCATAAAATTTGATGAAGCATTTGATAGGACAAATGACATGAATAGCCATTCATATATCCCTTTAATAGTCTTGAAGTCTATCTTCCACTCATCTCCTTCATTCACCCTTATCTGATGATATCCACTTTTTAAATCTATCTTTGTGAAGTACCTTGCACCTCCTAGACAATCCATCAAGTCTTCTATCCTAGGGATAGGGAGCATGTATTACATAGTGATCCTATTGATGGCTCTGGAGTCAGTACATAATCTCCAAGTACCTCCTTTCTTAGGGGCTAGGACTGTGGGTATGGCACAAGGATTGATACTCTTCCTTATAAGACCTTGTTTTAGTAACTCTTGAATTTTCCTAGCTATTTCCTCATTTTGTTGAGGGGTCATCTTGTAGGCTACCTTATTGGGTAGGGTAGCTCCAGGAATAAGGTCAATCTTATGGATTATGGGTCTTATATGGGATAAGGTTGATGGCTATCCATCACTTACAATACCTTCATACTTCTGCAACATTTCTTGTATCTCTTGTGGTAGCTCTGTCCTCTTCACCATTTTGTCTTCCACTTCCTTGGGCTTCATCATTAGTGCAAAGCCAACTCCTTCTCCTTGGTGTATGGCTTCAAAGAAATCTTTCTCACTCACCATTAGGACATTAGGACCTACTACCTTCACCTCTATACCTTCTAGCAATGATTATATTTTGAAAGCCATGTTATCCTTCTTGAAAGTATAGGAGTTCTTCACTCCATCATGGATAGCTTGGCGGTCTTTTGGTTTATAGTTTGTCTACTTTTAATTTGATTTATATAATGACTCTTGAAAATGCCCAATGCTGGATTTCATAGAAAAAAAAGTTACCACAGACTGGGTCAATGGTAGGAATCTATCAATGACCCCTAAATTGAAAGGTACAGTATCCCTTATGTGAAAGATATGCAATGAACTTTGTCTTTCAATTCTTAGGGGTATGCTCTTAACCGGAGAGTAGAAGAGGATCAACCAAGTTGTTCAAAGCTTCAAACAACTTAGGCAATGAATGGGGAATTACTCAATGATATGCAATCTGAAATGCAAATTATCATGCAGTGTGGGATGAATACAAACTATTACCTACTAGCAGAGATGAAGAAAGAAAGTGCTAAACTGCAATTCCCGGATTGCTAAGATTGTGAAATTTTGACAATACCCAGATTATCTTGATCTCATTTTCTATTAACCTTCTTCCTAAACCCTTATGCAAGAACTAATCTATTGAACTAAGATGTGAAATCCAATGAAAACAGAGTGCTTTTTCTAAAGATATTAAACATACAATCCACTGAATGAGAATAACGAAACATGGTTCATTACTATTCGTTCAAGTTCTAGTATTAGCAACTTCTTTCAAAACATCACACAACTAACTAAGATGAACAACAAAAATCACTTTGAACTCAAAGTCGCACACAGTAGTCCCAACCACTGGGGTTTTCCCAAAGTAATTTTTTTCTAATCTTATTTACTTTATAGAAGTTTACATATATACGTCTTCTCCAAAATGACCCATTTCAATAATGATTACCTCTTTACAATATTATAAGAGGAACATTCTAATAATAAACCTGGTCGGTTAGAAAATCTGACAAAGCTGACAAAATGCTAAAAATGGCTACAATATACCAAAGTTGGGAAGATGACACAGGTCAACAGATTCTATGCCATCTTTTGTGTAACAAACTTTCCTCTGTAAGCCTTCATTGCATCCATTACCTTGCCCAAATCCTGAGCATTTGGAATGATTATATTGTCAGCTTGGATCATCAAAAAATCATGCATCTCTGTTAGTTCATCCAACCTGGCAATCTGGGATTGGAGCTTCTCTGTTTCCTTTTTTATCACAACATTCATCGCGGAGAGCTCAATGATTCTTGACACTTGGAAGTTAGCCAGATCTGCAATCTCATCTATGAAAGAAAGAAACTTAGCTTTCATTCACTCTGTATTCACTGTGAGGCCCATCCCGGACCCCATCATAGTTTTCTAGTTCTTGCTTATGATAGACTTAGAATATGATACTTTACTTTTGATGCATTATTAGATATTATGGACCTTATGCTTTATGTCATGGATTTGATTATTATAGATGCATGGACATATGATGTTTTATGATGAACATTATGGACCTTATTATGTTTTCTGGATTGGACATTTATTTTGAGATTATAAATTCAGAAAAACTCATTATGATTATATTATGCTTATTGTAGAGATTTAGATTTATCTAATTTAAATGTTGAATCTCAATTTAATTATAATGTGAATTTTACCTTATGAAATGTTTAGGATGTGAATTACGTAATCTTGTGACTTTTTGTAATAACATAGTATACGGATGATGTTTGAATGTTCTAAATAATAATAATATTTTATGATGTATATTTTTTTTCTCGGACTACTGATATTTGAATTGAGTGTGCAGGTGAGAAACCATGGTACTTTATTCGGGGAACCAAACAAAGGGAATTGTGAACTCTGTTTAAGCCAAGGTTGTGTCTAATAGAAGACAAAA
>MU223463.1:2208638-2257043 GCA_018584345.1 Thuja plicata
AGATTAATTAAGTTTTTATATTATAAATCAACTATTTATTAATAAGTGACCTACTAGATGATTCCTTTGTGTACTTTTAAAATAATTACCAGAAGGGATTAAAAGAATAAATCGGGTAATTTTAAACTTTGTTATTGAGGGGATCACCTTAAAATAAAATTTGAGATAACAAGGATGTAGATTTAATTTGAAATTTATAGTTAATATTTAAAGGGAAATCTAATTAAATTTATTGGGAAAAACTTAGGGACTCTTAATGTTATTTTTATGTGGTCAATATATGTGGCTAGTACACTGACTTCTATAAAAATAATATTAAGGAGTACCATAACCTAGAGGGATTAAAAATTAACGCAGAATCCTTAGCTTATAAGTAAATCCAATCTTTTCGAATAACCCTAGAGACGGAGAACAATGAATCTTTCTCCTTTCTCCACATCATCAAACTCTATTTGGATACCTGGTTGATCGTAGACTCAGATAACCTTCATCTTGTAAACCTTTACATTTAAAAGCTATTAGGGTTAAGGGATGTTGACTCTAGTCATGATTCCCCTTAGACCCTCTAGTTGTAAATTTGGTATTTAATTTCTCTATAAAAAAAAAAAGTTGTTGCGTTTTGGGCGTGAAATTTTGGGCATGGCATTCACCAACTTGTCACTTCTAGAAACTTGAGATTCTGTGTGTAGTACTTTCAAAAACTCAAATAGTTTATCCATCTCCTTTTGTACTAACTTAACCATAGTCTTGAGTTCATTGGCAGATGTGTTTGAGTTCTCAACCATGAACTCCAAAGACTACCTCCAATTAAATAATAGCTCCTATCTGGTCTTGAGGATACCATTAGAAATTGCAACACTGGTCTTCATATCAATCACCTCCTGCAAGGTGCTTAACTGCTCTGTAAATCTAGTGGATGCAATATAGATGGTCTCTTGGTGTTTTGATGTTGTATCCTTCAATTTTTTTGCATCAAGTAAAAGGTTCCCCAAATTCTCATTGACAATGGGGCCTTGAACCTTCATCGCTTCTATCCATGCTTTGCAAATTTGACCAAACTATCTCTCTTGCTGCAAATTAGTAGAAAGTTCTTATTTTCCTCCGCATTAGGATCAAACTGAGCAGAGAAATTAGTGCCAAGAGTAGATTTAATATACTCTACTAGCTCCTTATTTTTTGGACTTGAGGACTTCCTTGTCTACTTGGATTTCTTCTAATCTGTCCTCATTTCGCTCATTGGTGGTTCTCTAGATGTTCACCATCGAGTCATGCACTGGCACTCCTAGTTCGATAGTCTTAATCTGGAAATCTTGAGCTAAAAGTTCATGAAACTTTCCTTCTTTCCATGGTTTTGCTATTTCCATTAGCATATTTCCGGTCATGGAATCATGGGAAAATGTCACCACAAACTTTTTCTTCTTCGCCTTCTATGATGGTGGCTGAGATGAGGTTGCCTTAAGTATTAGGTCCTTTGAAGAAATGGACTCCTCATGTTGTTTCTTCTTCTTCTCAATGGTTTTGTCCAACCATGAGTCTACAAATAGTACCTTAATTGTAGATGTAAGAGCCTTAGGATCAAATAGTTTCCAGGCAACTGGAGGAGTCCACTTGTCTTGAGGTGGAACAAGGAAGGAAGAAACCTTGGTCCCCGAAAGGGCCAGAGTATTTACCGGCCAAGAGGAATCCTGACCATCCATGGGATTTGTGTCATCCAAGGTGATAACTTGAATTGGTGAGGGATGCTTGATCACTAGCACCTCCTATTCATTATTCTTTTCCTTTTCCCTATATTCTTCCCTCTCCTCTTCATTTCTAATTTTTGGGAGTGAACCATCTCTGCAAGTCAGAGTGATGGGAACATTCTTTTCCGAGGGCTGGTCACCTCCTTGCTTGACAGCTTGCGCTGCACCTACTGAAACTGATGGCACCATAGAAGAAGTAACTGCTGAAGATGATTTATTAGCTCCTAAATTCATTCCTCTAGATGAACCTATGACATAAGTTCTCTTTTTTCACACTCTGGTCCACTCTACCCACTTGTCAGTTCTCTTGATAATGCCCCTCATGAGAAGCTCCAATGAATCAATCAGTGAACTAGTTGGTGGAGAGGAAGAAATAGGTAACACCTTGATTTGGTTGTTGGATGAAGGTTGCATGAAGAGAGAATCATCTGAAAGATCATATACATCAACAACATTATTATACATTGTAATTTCATCCAAAGTTAAACAGGACCATAATTTCTCCCGTGTTTGATACTCATTAAAACATTCAGACAAGAAATCTTCAATATCTGGGACTTGTCCGAGCTTCATGTGGTATCTAAAAAAATTGATAGGATCATATTGAGGCCTAAGAACCTCATAATCAATCCACTTGATCTTATCCTAATAAATCTTTACTAAATTCTGGGCATCAGATCAAGACGCACAGGCTTACAGACCAACCACCATGGGGAAGGAAATTCTGGCGATCTTCTTCACAGTTGAACATAGATTGTTCACCTCCAATATCTTCTAGAAAAGATCCACCAAGACCACCTTATCTTCAGGATACTATGGCAGTCTCTTAGGAAATCCGGAGAAGACTCCTATCTGAAGATAAGAGAAATTTGGGAATTGGATGAAAGAGCATCCATACTGACTGATTGCCAAGATGGACTCTAGCAAGAATCATCTTTCCAGAAAACCTTGAAGTTCTTGACAGATTCTCATTTTGAATGCATCATTCACATTATTATACTCCTCAAAGCTCCAATTCAATTGAAAATTTTGGTAGAACTCATAAATTTTGGTGTTGTTGTCAAAGTTCTGGATTGCTAGTAAGCCGGTCCACAGGTGTTGAGTCGCCAGAGCATAAATTAAGTAAGAAGACATGTAGAATTTTTTGAATCCTTGACAAGAGTTCATCTAGGATGCAAGCTTCTCACACAAAATTTCTTCCCAATCAATGAACATATTTTCAGCACAGACAACTTGAACAAGAAATAAATTATGTTCAACGAGATCTAAAATCTCAAGTTTTCCATCCAATCTGGTCAGTAGGGCCAGGATATCAACAATTTCCCTCTTTAAGTTTTTTCTGAAGAGAGTCTTTGGCATCTTAATTTTCTTTGATTGAGGGGTCTGGAACCAGGTCTTCTGCATGTCCTCCCTCCTTAGAGTATTCTTTTCATTGAATATAGATGCAGAAGAACCGAAGTCGATATTGCAATACACATCTTTTGTTGCAATGCCGAAAGCGGATTGGATTCGGGCTTTATCAATTGTTAGAAAAATCTACTGATCTGGAAAAATGATTTTCTTTGTAGCTGGGTCATATTTCTCTATACATTCTCTGACAAGCTTAGGATCTTGAACTGTCATTGGAAACCCTGTAGCTTCTACCAGACCACTATCCTTGAGCTTCTGTGTAATAGGGTGAATTGGATGAGAATTCAATCTTCTGTGAGAATCTCTAAGATCAAATAATCTTAGAGATGTGTTGGAAAATTCCTTCAATTCACTCTTAATACCAATTTATCTTTCATTACCAAAAGCTTTAATAGCCATTTACTCTGAAACTAAGAACATGAGTGAAGAAAAATGACTTGCTATTCAAAACGGTGAGCAGCAAATGATGGCAAATGCTTAAGAAATATTTTCTAAGATTTTAATGTTGGCACCTCAAGAATGACATTAAAGTAACCTAGCAGATGCGATGACATGATTAGCATTTAATTTTTTATTATCAATGGCTATTATAAAGTCCCATTTCGGAGAATATAAAGGCCTTGAAATCCTCAATCTTACACTTATCTTTATGTTCATTAGCTGCTTTTGCTGAAAAAAAAATTTAGTCTTCCAGAAAAACAACATACTTTCCTTCCAATGTTGAAATGAATGAACATTAGACCATTTTACCCTGTGCAGAAAAAGAATATAAGAGAATACCTTTTTTCATAAGCCTGTTTCCTTTATTTTGGAAAAGTATCCCGACAGCTTCACCTTTTATCCTTTGTGCACTTAAACACTTTATTTTCCGTCAGAGCCACTTGGCTTCTTATTTTCTCTTTTTATTTGTATCAAGCTTGCACTTTTGAGACCATATTTTCTAGAAACTGCATGATCACTGCCACTACTTTGCAACTTGATATCTCTGAGAGTTGAAAAACTCTTTTTATGAACAAAGCTTTACCAATAACTTATATAAAAGACATATTTATCTTTCAGAAGAACATATTGAGCATTACAGATCTGAGGGTGACTACTTCTCATTCAGAGGACACTATGAAACCCCTTTCTTGACATACCTAAATCACCTAAACACCGAATGAAGCTAAAAGATTGAAAACCCGCTAGGCTCAAATAGGCAAGGAAAATAATTTATCAGATAAGCACATTATGGGGAGATTTTAGAATAAATGAGAAGTAGGTCACCAAAGAACAATTTTACCCCCTAGGACCTAAAGACCCTTACAATAAAATTTTGCAATAGCTGGCTTCGACTGGGGACTTGGACATGCCAATGAATGAGAAGGGACCCATAGTCTCTGGTTTCGTACAACAAGATTGACAAGAAAAACAATAGGCATAATAAAACTAAAACACATGATAGGAAAGGAAACTAAACTAAACTAAGACTAAGAAAGTAGGAAATAAAGCAGGATAAATGCAAAGAAAACCTACCTACACTAACACTAAGCTGTAGGGATTACCTTCTTTCACTTGAGTATTTGGTAGAGCTTCAGATCCTAGCCATTGTAGGAGAATGGCAGAATCTCTCTAGAAGGATATGCTAGAATAAAGGAATTATTCTAGTTCACCTATATAATCTTGAATGGTCCTTTCCAAAGCAAGTCAAACTTATGATGGTTTCCTTTGGACTCATGCCTTTTATCCCATAGTAGAACCAAGTCACCTTGCATAAACTTTCTTGGTCTGGCCTTCTTATCAAATAATGTTTTCACTCTCCTTTGATGATCAGTGATGTGGGCAACAAGATTTTCCTATTCTTCCTCCAATTTGATCAGATACATGACTCATTTCTCCAGACCATTATGGAAAACTGGATCTTCAATTACCTATCACAGCCTACAAATGGATAACTTCAATGAAAGTGGGAGACTAGGTTCAATGCTGTAAAATAGTTCAAAAGGGGAAATCCTGATTGCTCATTTAGGTGTTATCCTATCCACCCATAAAGCTTCATGCAATTTCTTGTGCCAATCCTTTTGACTCTTTGAAACTAGTTTCTTCATTATGTTAGTTAGGTTCTTGTTGCTTGACTCAACCTGACCATTTCCCTAAGGGAAATAATAAGATGAGTGACTAAGATGGATACTGTTGTTGTAGTAGAACTTTGTATTGTATGATTAAGAGAAATATGTGGCATTGTCCATCACTAGCTCCAAAGGCACTCCAAACCTTATCAGGATATTCTATTTGATAAATTCATATACCACCTCAGATGTAGTTTTCTTGGTAGGCTTAGCCTCAATCCACTTGGTAAAGTAATCCATGGTAGTTATGACATATACGTGTCCTGTAGAAGAGGGAGGATTTATTAGACCAATGAAATCATGTCCCCATTACTGAAAGGGACCCTCAACTATAACAGCCTTTAATGGAAGAGTAGCCAACTAAGGCTTATTGGAAAGCATATGACTTTTATCACACTTGGCCACCAAATTGTAGGAATCTTTAAACATGTTAGGCTAGTAGTAGCACTGCCTCAAGATTTTATATTCAATGACTATGGAGGAGAAGTGTTCACCACATGCCTCATTATGGAATGCCTGGAGCAATCTCTCTTGTTGTGACCTATCTACACATCTTAAGAACGTTCCATCTATTGCCCTCTTATATAAATGGTCATGATAAATGACATACTTGGCTGATTTAGTCTTCAAATATCTTCTCTGTTTGTATTTCAATTCCTCTGGGAAATCTCCATAAGTAAGGAAATAGGTGATGTTTTAAAACTGGGGGTCAAGAAGACTAACCATTAACACCTTAGGAGAATCCTCCTCTTGAGCTATTTTTTGATTTTCTGCCAATATTTTACACAAGCCATTTCCTCTGACTAGCTTTGTTGGCTTAAGTTCAATATCATACTCCTATACCTTTTCTATCCATCCACCTCTAGTATTACATCCTATTTCTTGTTGTGTTAGAATGCTCTCAACAATAGAATCAGGAATATAAATAATAGAATGGGAATGTAATACATAGAATCTAAAATTCTTTAGTGCCCTTACCACCACATATGCATGCTTCTCCATTTGAGAATATCTAAGTTCATGATCCTTGATTGGAGTGCTCATGAATGCAATAGGTGCCTGAATTCCTTCATTGTTCTCTTGCATGAGGATAGCAGATAATGTATGAGCTAATGCGTAACACTACAATATGAACTCCTTGGTATAATCTGGATGCACCAACATAGGTGCTCTGGCTATAACATGCTTGATTAAATCAAAGGCCTTCTTCCCAGAGTCATTCCACTTGAAACTTTGACTACCCTTCATCATATCAATTATGCATTTTGTAATGTCAGAAAAGTCAGGAATGAACCACTTGAGAAAATTTACCTGCCCAAAGAATGACCTTGTTCCATATTTTCTTTCCGGTAGGTTTAATTGTTGGATGGCCTTTATGCACTTAGGGTCAATTTGGATTCCTTCATGGGAAACAATATGACCTAGCAGTATACCTTCGGTGACACAGAAAATAGACACCTTGGGATTAAGAGAGATGCCATGCTCTTTGCATCTCTTTAGCACCTTCTCAAGATCTTTCAAATGATCTTCTCTTTTCTTAGAGAAGACTATTAAATCATCCAAATATATAACTATTATTCTATCTAGGAGGTCTGCAAATGAAGAGTCCATTTCCCTTTGGAAGGTAGCTCCAGCATTGATAAGCCCGAAGGGCATTCTATTATAAGCAAATGTTCCCCAAGGAGTGGTGAACATTGTCTTATACTTATCTTATGGGTCAACCTCAATCTAGTTAATACTGGAGAAACTGTCCAACATGGACATCATTTCAGATCCACCAACTATTTGCATTATATGATCCATGTTGGTTAAGGCATAATTATCCTTTAGGGAAGCCTAGTTTAGATTTCAAAAATCTACACAATTTCTAATTTCTCCGTTCTTCTTCCGGACGGGCACGATGTTTTCTATCCATGTAGAGTGATGTATGGGATAGATAATTTTTACTTCCAACATCTTGTGAACTTTCCTAAAAATGGTATCTGACAACTTAGCATTGTAGTTTCATTATTTCTACCAGAAAGGGATAGCTTCAGGCTTGAGAGGATTCTTGTGCTTGAAGTCACCATTCCGGAAAGTTTTGAGGTCTTCATAGTCTAAAGAAAGCACATCCTTATATTGGGAGAGTATGTGTTTAGCTTTTCCTCTTTCCTTTTTTGTGCAACAACTGCTAATACTTATCATCCTGGGTTTATTTTCGGTGCCTATGTTCAATCCCTCAAAATTCCCTGAGGTACCACCTTTCTTATCTCTCTCTTTTCTAATATATGCATCATGTCTATCAAAAGGTTTTTCAAGGGAGATTAGGTGTCGAGGAATTTTGTTACCTTTTAATTGTTCTTCTTGAAGATCTAACTCCTTCTTTCTATCTGGTGAGAAATCCTTACAGGTACTAGAACTTCCTTCAAAATATTGATCACTGAACTGATTTGATCCTTCCATGAAAGATTGTATTTGCTTGTCATTGATGAAGACTTGCCAAATATCCACATTATCTGGGGCATTTAGTCTAAAGAGAACTTCAACTTTGTATTGCTTATCTCTTATTTCTAGATGTGGGAGGAGAAGTGAAGCTAAGACAGCCAACAAATCTTCTCTAGTATTTTTATTTCTTGGAATAGATTGGATTGAGAAGGAATCAAAGTCCTCTATCTTTTCCCAAACTCTATTCCTATAACTTTGCAATCTCATATTTTTCACTGAGTAATGCACTCAAAATTGCCTCACTATAAACTCTGTGCCATTGAGTGCTTTAAGGATTTTCACACCTCTTTGCTTCATAGCAGCAATGCCTAGCAATAGAGCTTCATATTCCACCATGTTATTGGTGTTCTTAAACTATAATTTATAAGAAAGTTGTATCATATCTGCTTTCGGGGGAATAAGAACTATGCTAGCCCTGGATCCTATAGTAGCACAACTATCATCAAACACCAAGGTCCAAAAATCCTGACTGTTAGTAATTTCTGACATTTCATCTTGATGATTGAAATCTAAACACAAAATATAGTTGCCAAATTCCATCTCTTGGTAGAGGATTTGTGCCTTAGGGTCATTAGACTTCATTACTGTAAATTTGGCCTTTTCCTCAAGTTCTAGTTTTATCTTCTTAGTACCCACTGAGATTATAGCATGGGACCAGTTCATCTTGATTTCTCCACCTATGTCTCTGCAAAAACTTCTTCTTAGAAGCATACCATAGCTGGATGGAATATTGACTACTAGGATGGTTAGCTTCGTCCTCTTTATAGGGTGTGTGGCCAATGCAACTTGTGCATCCTTTACCTGACCTAGGATTGCAACCTATGTAGCATCCATTGAATAACAACAACCAAAGGTTTTGGTAAGGGTCAATCCAAGGGCTTTAGCAATGGAGGTAGGCATGACATTATCAGAGGCTCTGGAATCAATAATACAATTGTTTAGTTTATGACCATTAACAAATAGTGAGACATAGAACGGGTCAGGCTTCTGGCTAGGGGTAGTTACTAAGATTGGAGAATATTCTTCTTTAAATAGAAAGGGAAGGATGGGTTATTCATCATTTAAAGGGCCACTACTAGGGGGTTCATCAGTAATAGTAGAATTTAAATTAGGCTGCATTCTGGAATTAGCATCACTTTTACAGTAATCTACAAGGTTTTGAAGTTCAGTAGGATGAGTTTTTAAATATTCTAAGGGAGACACTTGGATTATGGCATACTTGTAGTATTTAATTGTATCAAATTAAGATAGAGACTTACCATTTTTTTGGACTTTGAGTTATCCTTCTTCCAAGATGAAGAAGTAGAAGCTCTGAGTGCACCAACTGAAGGACTAGGTGTAATGTTCCGGGGAGGAAAAGAGTTTCCTAGATTTTTGTCTCTCTGACTTCTTTTTTCTACTACTGTTTGAATTCCATCCATGGTGGAAAAGAAATCATCTCTAACCTCAGAATCAGATTCATACTCCAAAAAGAAATTACCGGAGTCGCCATGGGGAGAAAAATCTTCTTCACTTTCAAGATATTCAATAGTCATCTGATTGCTTGAAGCTAGCTGTCTATACCTATTCATCTCCAGACAAATATTACCATCACGGTCAGCTCTTAGATAAAAAATACACATATTATGCTTTTTAGCTGCCTCAATGGCGTGCTTTTGTTGAGTCGGTGCCAACTGCAACTATTTACCTTCACGTTGTTTTCTGGGAATATCCTAGTAAGGCTGCTAGAAGGATGGGGTAGACTTTGCCATTTGCCTCTTAAGGGAAATCATCGCATTAGACAATTTCTGAAGCATTGCCTCAGTATTTCTAGTTACACTAGAAATAGAACTTGTGGAGGCACCACTCTAAAATTCTCTCTTCCATTTCTTGGCAGCTATGAGGTCATCCTCTAGCTCAATTGCTAGAGTGTGAGTGGCTTGAAAATTAGCCACATGCACTCGTCTGATTTGGAAACTAATGTCAGGAGGCATAGAAATGATAAAGAACATCTTCTAGTTGTCAGTTGTAGGCCTGCTAGCAGCAGGGATCCTATTAGCCAGCTTGTTAAACCATGCAATGAAATCCTACATAGGAACACTAGGTTCTTTCTCTATCTGGGTGAGCTGAGTCAGGAGTGTGTGTTCATCTTCTGTACTTTTATAATGAGTTTCAAAGTGGTTCATTATATCATTCCATCTAGTTATGCATCCCATATGGAGATGTTGAAACCATTCAGCGGTATTTTCTATTAAAGTCTCTACAAACATTCTTACTACCATGTCTTCATGCTGAGGGTTCACAATATTGCATGCAATGAAGAAGGCTGCAATATGCTCATCAACAGATACTTTCCCATCTCCATTAAAATTTGGAAAGTTCTTTCAGGAAGCTCAAGGTAAGTTTTTATTAGCTTCTAGCTGAAGAGGCCCAATGGCCTTACCCCAAGGGATGACCATTGAAATAGGGAGGGTTACTGGCACAGCCTAAAAATTGATATTGGTAGGAGCACCTACTCCATGAAGAGTAAGGTCATTACACAGTAACAAGATAGTATTGTGGAAAATAGGAGGGACAAAAGAATGGCTATGCATCTAGGAAATGGGGCATAGCAGTGGTAAGAGAGCACCATGGATACCTAGAAAGACATGATCCTAAACATTTGTTCTTCCGCTTCTGAGAGGGTCTTCTAACAAAGGGAACTTAGCCTTCTAAAATTCCTCAAACATAGGATCTTTGTGTCCCTCTCTCTGGACACATTAGGTATACTTAGGATCTAGAGCTACTGAGCCTGATTACTATAGCTACACAGCTCTGAATCATCTTTCCCAAAACACTCCTTCCCAATATTCAACATTGGCCTCTGCTCTTTCTAACAGAAAGTTGATAATTCTATATTGGTCTACTGGGACTTGTCTTTTGTGAGGCAACACCATTTCTCCTTAAGAGTGATATTCATAATGTAGCATTAGGAATGCCAAATAGATAAGTTCTAAGCCACTTAGTAAAGCCATAGACAGACTTACTAACCAAGCTTAGGCAAATTCTTGGTTATCCCCAGTAGAGTCGCCAAAAAATTTTGGTTTATAGTTTGCCTAATTTTAATTAGATTTATACAATGACTCTTGAAAATACCCAATGTTGCCTTTCGTAGAAAAAAAGTAACCACATAATGTGTCAATGGTAGGAATCTATCAATGACCCCTGAATTGAAAGGTACAATATCCCTTATGTGAAAGATATGCAATGAATTTTGTCTTTCGATTCTTAGGGGTATGCTCTTAACCAGAGAGAAGAAGAGGATCAACCAAGTTGTTCAAAGCTTCAAACAACTTAGGAAATACCTAGATTATCTTGATCTCATTTTCTATTAGCCTTCTTCGTGAATCCTTATGCAAGAACTAATCTATTGAACTAAGATGTGCATTCCAATGACAATAGAGTGCTTTTGCTGAAGATAGTAAACATACAATTCACTGAATGAGAATAAAAAAACCCGGTTCATTACTATTCATTCAAGTTCCAGTATTAGCAACTTTTTTCAAAACATCACACAACTAACTAAGATGAAAAACAAAAATCACTTCGAACACAGAGTCACACACAGTAGTCCTAGCTATAGGGGTTTGCCCAAAGTAATTTTTTGCCAATTTTATTTACTTTACAAAAATTTACATATATAGGTCTTCTCCAAAATGACCCATTTCAATAATGATTTCCTCTTTACAATATTCTAAGAGAAACATTCTAATAATAAACCTGGTCAGTTACGAAAATGACAAAGATGACAGAATGCTGAAAATGGCTACAATATACAAAAGTTGGGAAGATGACACAGGTCAACAGATTCTATGTCGTCTTTTGTGTAATGGATTTTCCTCTGTAAGCCTTCATTACATATGTTACCCTTCCAAAATCCTGAGCATTTGGAATTATTATATTGTCAGCTCGGATCATACAAAAATCATGCATCTCTATCAGTTCATCCAACCTGGCAATCGGGGATTGGAGCTTCTCCATTTCCTTTTTTATCACACTATTTATCGCGGAGAGCTCACTGATTCTTGACACTTGGAAGGTAGCCGGATCTGCAATACCATCTATGAAAAAAAGAAACTTAGCTTTCATTCACTCTGTATTCACCAACTTCTCACTTCCAGAAACTTGAGATTCTATGTGCAGTACTTTCAAAAACTCAAATAGTTTATCCATCTCCTTTCGTACTAACTTCACCATAGTCTTGAGTTCATTGGTAGATCTATTTGAGTTCTCAACCATGAACTCCAAAGACTACCTCTAGTGAAATAATGGCTCCTCTATGGTCTTGATGATACCATTAGAAATTGCAACACTGGTCTTCATATCAATCACATCTTGCAAGGTGCCTAACTTCTCTGTCAATCTAGTGGATGCATTATAGATGGTCTCCTATTGTTTTGATGTTGTATCCTTCATTTTTTCTACATCAAGTAGAAGGTTCCCCAAATTCTCAATGATAATGGGGCCTTGAACCTTCATCACTTCTATCCATGCTCTACAAATTTGACCAAACTATCTCTCTTGTTGCAACTTCAGTAAGAAGTTCTTATTTTCCTCCGCATTAGGATCAAACTAAGTAGACGAAGTAGTGCTAAGAGAAGATTTAATATACTCTACTAGATCCTTATTTTCAGACTTGAGGACTTCCTTGTATACTCAAACTTCTTCTAATCTATCCTTAATTGGCTCATTGGTGGTTTTCCAGATGTTCACCATCAAGTCATGCACTAGCACTCCTAGGTCCACAATCTTAATCTGGAAATCTTGAGCTGAAAGTTCATGAAAATTTCCTACTTTCTGTGGTTCTGATATTTCCATTAGCTTATGCCCGGTCATGGAATCATGGGAAAATGTCACCATAGAATTTTTCTTCTTCACCTTCTTTGCTAGTGGCTGAGCTGAGGTTGCCTTAAGGATTAGGTCCTTTGAAGAAATGGCCTCCTCATGTCATTTCTTCTTCTTCTCAATGGTTTCCTCCAAACATGAGTCTGTGGATAGTACCTTAATTGCATAATTAAGAGCCATAGGATCAAATAACTTCTTTTTAAATGGAGGAGTCCACTTGTCTTGAGGTGGAACAAGGAAGGAGGAAACCTTTGTCACCGAAACAGCCAGAGTATTTACCGACCGAGAGGAATCGTGACCATCCATGGGATTTGTGTTATCCAAGGTGATAATTGGACTTGGTGAGGGAGACTTGATTAGAAACACATCCCATTCTTTCTTCTTTTCCTTTTCCCTATCTTCTTCCTTCTCCTCTCCATTTCCAATGTTTGGGAGCTAACCATCTTCATAGGTCAGAGTGATGGGAACATTCTTTTCCAAGGGCTAGTCACCTCCTTGCCTAGCAGATTGCACTATACCTACTAAAAATAATGGTGCCATAGAAGAACTAATTGCTAAAGATGACTACTCAGCTCTTGATGTCATTCCTCTAGATGAACCTATGCCAGAATTTCTTTTCTATTGTGATTTAGTCCACTCTACCCACTTGTTGGTTCTCTTGATAATGCCCCTCATGAGAAGCTCCAATGAATCAATCACTAGACTAGTTGGTGGAGAGGAAGAAATAGGCAATACCTTGATCTGGTTTTAGGATGAATATTTCATGAAGAGACCATCATCTGCAAGATCAGATACATCAACAGCATTATTATACATTGTAATTTCATCCAAAGTTAAACGGGACCACAATTTCTCTCATGTCTGATACTCATTTAAATGTTCAATGTAGAAATATTCAATATCTGGGACATTTCTATAGGCATTTCTAAGCTTTAGGTGGTCTCTAAAAAACCCATAGGATCATATTGAGGCCTAAGAACCTCATAATCAAGCAGCTTGATCTTATCCTCAAAACTCTTTACTAAATTCTAGGCATTAGATTTGGACACATAGGAATACAGACCAACCACCACAGGGAAGGAAATTCTGGCGATCTTTTTCACAGTTAAACACAGAGTGTTCACTTCCACTATCTATCAAAAAAGCTCCACCAATACCTCATTATCTTCAGGATACCGGGGCAATCTCTTAGGAAATCTGGACAAGGCTCCTATCCTGAGATAAGAGAAACTTGGGAATTGGATGAAAGAGAATCCATACTGACTGATTGCGAAGATGGCCTCTAGCGAGAATCCTCTTTCCAAGCAACCTTGAAGTTCCCAACAGGTTCTCATTATGAATGCATCATTCACAGTAGTATACTCCTTAAAGCTCTGATGCAATTGCAGATTTGGGTAGAACTCATAAATTTTGGTGTTGTTGTCCAAGTTCTGGATTGCTGGTAAGTCGAGCCATAGGTGCTGAGTCGCCAGAGTGTAAATCAAGTAAGAAGACATGTAGAATTTTTTGAATCCTTGACAAGAGCTCATCCAGGATGCAAGTTTATCACACAAAATTTTTGCCCAATCAATGAACATATTTTCAACACAAACAACTTGAACAAGAAAAAAATTATATTCAACAAGATCTAAAATATCAGGTTTTCCATCCAATCTAGTCAATAGGGCCCGGATATCAACAATTTCCCTCTTTAAGGTTGTTCCAAAGAGAGTCTTTGGCATCTTACTTTTCTTTGATCGAGAGGTCTGGGACTAGGTCTTCTACATGTCCTCCATCCTTAGAGTCTTCTTTTCATTGAACACAGACGTAGAAGAACCAAAGTTGATATCGCAACACACATCTTTTAATAGAATACTGAAAATGGATTGGATTAGGGATTTATCAATCATTAGCAAAATTGACTAATCTAGAAAAAGGATTTTCTTTGTAGCTAGGTCCTATTACTCTATACATTCTCTGATGAGCTCAGGAGCTTGAACTAGCATTAGAAACCCTGCAACTTCTACAAGATCACTATCCTTGAGCTTCTGTGTAATAAGGTGAACTAGATGAGAATTCAATCTTCTATGCAAATCTCCAAGATCAAAGAATCTTAGAGATGTGTCAGAAAATTCCTTCAATTCTTTTATAATACCAATTAATCTATCATAACCAGAAGCTTTAATAGCCATTTACTGTGAAACTAAGAACATGAGTGAAGACAAATGACTTGCTATTCAAAATGGTGAACATCAAATGATGGAAAATGCTTAAGAAATAGCCGCTAAGATCTGAATGTTGGCACCACATGAATGATATTAAAGTGACCTATTGGATGCAATGGTAGGATTAGCATTTAATTTTTGATTATCAACGGCTAATTGAAATTCCCATTTAGGAGAACATAATGGCCTCAAAATCCTCAATCTTACTCTTATCTTTATGTTCATTAGCCACTTTTGCTGAAACAAAACTTTAGTCTTGCGGAAAAAGAACATACTTTCCTTCCGATGCCAAAATGAATGAACATTAGAAAATTTTACCCTATGCAGAAAAAGAATATAAGAGAATACTTTTTCCATAAGCATGTTTCCTTTATTTCGGAAAAGTATTCAGATGGCTTCACTTTTTATGCTTTGCACACTTAAACACTTTCTTTTCTGTCGGGGGCACTTGGCTTCTTTTTTTCTCTTTTTACTTGTATCGGGCTTGCACCTTTGAGGCCATTTTTTTCTGGAAACTGCATGATCACTACCACTACTCCACAACTTGATATCTTTGGGAGTTGAAAAACTCTTTTTATGAACAAAGTTTTACCAATCACTTATATAAAAGACATATTTATCTTCTATAAGAACATATTGAGCATTACAGATCCGAGGGTGACTACTTCTCATTCTGAGGATGCTATGAAACCCATTTCCTAATATACCTAAATCACCTAAACATTGGATGAAGCAGAAGTATTGAAAACATACTAGGGATAAGCACATTATGGGAAGGTTTTAGAATGAATGAGAAGTAGGTCAGTAATGAACAATTTTACCCCCTAGGACCTAAAGACCATTAAACTAAAATTTGGCAACATGATCAAATTTCCATGGCCTACCTAGGAGCAACTGACATGCATCCATGGGTAGTACATCACATAGTACCTTGTCCTTATATCTCCCTATAGAGAAATCCACCCACACTTTCTCATTCACTAAAACAAGTTGTCCCTTATTGAGCCATGTGACCTTGTAAGGATGGGTATGAGGTATCCTTGTCATGCCCAACTTGATGACTGCCTCCTTTGACATAATTTTGTCAGTAGACCCTGAGTCTATGATGATTTTGCATACTTTTATCATCACCTTACACTTGATCCTAAACAAGGACCTCCTTTGGCTTGGCTCCTCCTTAATTGGTTCCCTTATCAATGTTCTCCTCATCATGAGGTTCTCTCCTTCCTCTAAATTTAATGTCTTCAAGGTGTTTTTCTACTGCATTTGTGTCTTCTTGTAATAGATTAGTCCTCTTGTTACCTCCTTGAGAAGTACTACACTTCTCTAGACACCTATAGGCAAGGTGTCCCATTTGGTTACAATGGTAACATTTCATATTGGCAAAGTAATCGCCTCTTCCTTGTCCACCACTCCTACCTTTGAAATTTGAGTTCCTTTCTCTTCCACCTCTGTTAGAACTTGCTTATTGTTTCTCATTGTATTTGACTTCTCCTTGTGTCATTGAATCTAAACTCCTTCCACCATAGGCACCTCTTGATCCCCTACTATCTCTTCCTCTACCTCTTCCTTTAGAACTTTGTTCTTTCTTCCTTTTTCTTTTCTCCTCTATCTTCAAGGCCATTTGGTAGCATTGGTGAATGGTTTTGAAGTTCACAAGACTCGTGTATTCTTGAATAGACCATTTGAGTACATTCAAATACCTAGCTAGCTTGATGCTTTCATCTTCAACCACTTGTGACCTTAAGCACAACATTTGGAACTATTCGGTGTAGTGTTGGACATCCAAGTATTTTTTTCTGAGATTATGTCTCCTCCTATGTAGCTTCACTTCATAATCATCAGGGAAATAGGTTTGCTTCATATTTTTCACCATGTCCTTCCATTTGGCTATAGGATTCTTTCCTTCTTTCTCTCTTTTAGTTTGAACAAACTTCAACCATGTGAGAGCTGAACCTCTCAATCTTCACTTGGCCACATTTACTTTTCAGGCCTCTGTGATACTATCACATTCAAAATGGTTCTCTATGTTTTCTATCCAATCCACAACTGAATATGGATCCATTTGTCCACTAAATAGTGTCACACCCTCCAAAGCTTTACCACTTAAAGCCTTCAATGCCTTTAAAAAGGGTTCTTGGTCACTGACAGGGTGAGGGGTTGGAGCTTCCTCTTCTAGATCCACTTTTTTCTCCCTTGCTTCTTCTTCTTATTACTGATCTATCTTATCTTTTATCTTCTCATCTTTGTCTTTGACTTCTCCCAAGAGTTGCTCAATTTGAGACAACCTTTCTCTTAACAACTTGTTGTCTTCTTCTTGATCTTCTACCTTTTTGGCTAACTCAGTGTTAGTCACCATGGTTTTACCTTTCTCTGAACTTCCAAGTGTACTCTCTCCAACTGATTCAGTAGGCTCAAACATCCACCACAAGCCTGATCTTTAATCAAGGTCTGATAACAATATGATATAAGTGTTCCAAATGGATTGCTTGCACAATTACCTAAGAAGATCTTCGTTATCTTCTTCAAGGATCGTAATCTCCTCTAGGTCTTTATTAGGCTTAGATAATTAAATAAGTCCTAATCCTACTCTTCTCTAAGAGTCTCCACTTTGTGCTTAACCTTTGAAAGACTACCACCCTAGTAGTTACTTCACCTCTTCACTTCTCCTACTTACACTTAGAAGTGTCTAAGTGCCGAATTCCACTCTAATGCTCACAAATCACTTGCAGGGGTGTCCATCACCATTTATACATTGCATTTTATCACAATTGAATACATCTTGAGGGATCTCATACCCATTTTCAATCGATTCCAAGTTCTTGTCTCTAGGAGGCCTAATTGAGCTTACTACCTTGTAGCCCTTGTCAGTGTGTTTTTCTTAGTTCTTTCAAAAAAATTCCAAATAACTTGGAAATATAAGACCATATCTAGATACCCTTTTAAATTTTACAAAGGATTTTGTTTTTTTTAGTTTTATAAGTCCTCCATACATAGGATTCCTATAACCTAGGGTCAATAGGGATAATAGGCCTAATTTCTAGGATAGTCTACAACACTATGCAAAACTTGTTTAAAACTTGGTCTCCCTGATTGGTATGAAATTGACCAACTCATTATGTTAAGGTAACACTAAACCCTAATTGGAAATGTACTTAGACCATATAGTACTTTACTACCCTGCATGTGATTGCTCACTGTTTCACATCCAAACCACTAACTGGACAGTGCATGCTCGCCTAGGGCTTGGATCTAAAAATAGAAAATCAACTTTCCCTAAATCCTAACTCTATAAATATGTACACTAATAACTCCCCTAAAATTTCCTTTTACCCTTAGGTTTTTCCTATGGTTAGATTTCATGGGGGAGTCATGACTTGACTATCTGGTCAGGACAGGACCATTGAACTCTCTAGTTACAAAACAATTTAGCTATGACTGTATACTACCTCCAATCAACTAGCTCACTGAATGAAAAATTCCTCTAACTATCCTATGCATGAAAAACAACCATTAGATTGAATCTCTCAATCCATAAAATGTGACTGTCACAAAGAAATGCTCAGGATTCTAAGAAAACCAGAATTGTAGAGCTCTATTCCAACTTCACCCTTGTTACAATGAATAACTAACTGCTTGATTCAAGTCCTTTTTTCCATTAGATGAATTCTTCCTTCATTCTAGGCCTTTTTGGTCGATTCCCCACTCCTATTTTCAAGGAGAATCCAATGTAACCAATGGTGCGTGCAACATTTTCAATTATTGCAAATGTTGTCATGACAACAATTTAGCAACTTTTGGCATCTTCTCTATTGTGCCTTCTCCCTACATTCTAGGAGCTCTAGCCTCTTCAATTCAAGGATCCAAGATCATTAAAGGCCTCAAAGCATCTCTATGCCCACATTTAATAGTTTAGGACACATTCATGACTCCAATCCCACATTTAGTAACTAAGCCTAAAAAATTGAAAAACTACTAACAATGGCTATTGTTGTGACCTTAGTCCTAATGAATAACTAACTTAGCCTACATTGCAATTACCTAACAAGGTCTAAACAAAACTAACCTATATTTACTTGGCCAATGTCAAGTACAATCCAAAATTAAAATAACTTAGAGGTTACCCTAGGTGTGCTCCTGCACCAGCTAAGTACAGAAGTAGAAATACATAGGTATTTTGGGTATCGCAGATCGATATCGATGATTTATGTCAAGCGAGCTTAGATGAAGATACTATGGGTATGTATGACCTAACTCTAAGATCAATTTTAATTTGGTGATGATTACATAGAGTTACAGAGAATTGAAGATAGGCGACAACAACAAAACAGTTATACAGAGATGGTGAATTGAGGTCATGATTTAAGGAGTATGACGTTGAATCATGGAAGATAAGTTAGATTATGGTTGTGGATAAAATATATTTTGATTATTTAAGAGTGAAAACTATGTATTTCATATTTTCATTACTAATTTTATTTTATTGAGAGCGAACTATGTAATATTTGGTTAAGAGAGCTGACTTGGTAAAGATAAAAGATATATATGCAGATCTTTTGTAGAGAGAAGATATGGATTGATGTAATGGACGGAGTCAGATATATGTGTGCATGGAAGAGTAGATGATTGATAGAGATCATTGAATAACTATGAATATAACTATCTAAGCATTGAAGATGCTTGTTTTGTTTATGATTGAGAACACTTTTGTAATAGAAGTATTATTATAAGAGTTGTAAGTTTAGCTGGCCCCTAATAGGGTGTTGCATACCTTTAATAGTGTTGTTATTCCTTTAACAAGGAAATGTACTATGTAATATTCATCTCATAACAGGGCTAGGTCTCCTAACAGGGACACTATACTTTAGTGCATGCTTTTGGGTACCATCCCCACCGGGGTTTTCCCTTGGCCAAGCTTTCCTTGAAAAAAAATAATGGTGTTATGATTTTTGCGTTATTTTCTTATGTTGTTTTTATTACAGTATGCTTATGGTTTAAAGTTTATTTTAAGTGTTTTAATACTGATTCACCCCCCTCTTAGTATTACTTAATCCTAACAACTCTATCAGAGGATCTAGTGGTAACATAACAAAGGATGATGTGACAAGAAAAATGTTGAGAACCCTGCTTCCAAGTTATGCTATTCATGTATCTTCTATACATGAGCTGAGAACTCTACCCCAGATGAATGTTTCACTAGATTCCATTATTGGTAGGTTAACTGCATTTGAACTTAATGATTTTTAAAATAGTGTGTTGGTTATTTCTAAGGTTGAATCTTCATTTAAGTCAACCTTGACTATTCGAATGGCTAGAGAAGTTGTTACTAGAGATGGTTATTTGAGTAGTGCTAGTGATAAATTCTATAGTTGCACTAAAGGACTTGATGGGCTTTTTACTGAATGTGAGGAAAATGAAAGTGAATTTGAAGCTTTGTTGGCTAGGAGGATAGAAAGAGGCAAAGGAAAATACTAAGTTAAGTTACCCTTGAAATGTCTTAATTGTGATAAGACTGGTCACTTCACATCTAACTGTCTAGAGAATGATAAGGAGGAAAAGAAAGAAAAGGAAAAGAGAGAAAAAATATTCAAGAGATACAGAGACTACAAGAAAAAGGTAAGAAATCTTGTTATATTTCTAATGAAGGAAAAAATGAGGATGATTCTAATGTGATAAATGAGGAAAAAGAAGTTGTTAATGTTGCTACAAAGGATGATTCTGATGAAGAAACACGTAGAGCACTAATATAACAAATTAGTAAGAATGAAACATGGATTATAGATATTGGTTGTTCACATGACATGACTGGTGACACACTTAAGTTTATTTCCTTGCAAAAACAAGATGGAGGTTATGTTAGATTTGGTAATGATTCTCCATGCCCTTTGAAAGGAAAATGATCTATAATTCCGCTAAATAACATAAGATGCGATGATGTCTATTTGGTTGAAGGATTAAAGTATAATTTGTTAAGTGTTGCACAACTTAACAATATAGGTCACCTACTTGAAGTTCAATATGGGAGAGTGAAAGTATTTGCTGAGAAGAGAAATTTAATTCCTACAGGAAAATAATCTAAAGGTAATCTATTTTATCTTTATACTTATATGAAGAGTTTCCTATTTTCTAAAGTTGAAGATGTTTGGTTATGGTACAAAATGGTTTTTCATGTTAATTTTGACAACCTAATCAAAGTGAGTAAGAAGAATAGAGTAAGAGAACAGTCAAGATTTGGAAAACCAAAGAATGTTGTGTAGAGAATGTTAGATGGGTAAGATAACTAAATCTATTTTTGCAAGCAAGACTTGTGTTACACAAGGTATTTTGGCTTTAGTTCATACTAATTTATGTGGACCAATGAGAAATCAAAGTTACTATGGATAAAATTATTTAATCTTATTTTTGGATGATTATTCTAGAATGATTTCTATATTGTTATTAAAAAAAAATTATGATGCATTATGAATGTTTAATTGGTATAAGGCCCGAGCTGAAAAATAAAATAGAAGACAGTTGAAATGCCTAAGATCTGGCTGAGGAGGTGAGTTTACTTCTGATGATTTTACATTTTTTTGTAATGATAATGGTGTAAAGAGTCAGTTGTCAGCACCGAGGACACCACATAATAATGGAATTACCGAGAGAAGGAATAGATCCATTGTTGATTTTTCTAGGACACTAATGATTGGAAAAGGAGTTGCATACAATTTACGGAGGGAAACTATGAGTATTGTTGTTTACACATTGAACCGAGTACAAATGAAGAAAGGTACCAATAAGACACCTTAAGAAATCTGGTATGATCATAAACCTAATGTTAGTTAATTTCAAATCCTTGCGAGAAAATGTTATATTATGAAACATTCTAGAGAAGGAAAGTTTTATTCAAAATGCAATGAAGGGATATTATTAGGATATTCTACAAAGAGTAAAGCTTAGAAATGTTTGAACAAGGTTACTAAAAAATGGTGAAAGTGTAAATGTGATAATTGATGGATTTCTAGAAAGGAATAAAGAAGAAATTAAGAAGGAACCTGATGGTTATGAGAAGTTTTTATAATTACAACATGAAGCACCTAAAACTTTACTAGGAGCACCTACCAAGGAGAAAAATATATAAGAAGTTCCTCAAATGAATGTTGATGAGCTGAGACCTACCTAGCCAGTTTTGGAAAAGTATGTGAGAAGGCACCATTCCCCAAGCAAGATTATTGGAAATAAGGAAGTTGGAGTGATCAAAAGGATAAAATCTAGAGACACTACACATTTGATATCTTAATTTGAGTAGAAGAAAGTCATGGAAGCACTAGATAATGAGGATTGGATGAAAGCTATGAAAGAAGAGTATGATCAAATTGAAAATAACAAGACATGGACTTTAGTACCTTGGCCTAAAGACAAAAATATGATTGGGACTAAATGAATTTTCAAAAACAAACTGAATGAGCATGGAAAAGTTACCAGAAATTAGGTTTGCAATGGTTATACAAAAGAAAAAATAATTGACTATGGAGAGAATTTTGCACCTATTTCTAGATTGGAAGGAGTTAGAATAAGTAAAGCATATGCTTCTTACAAAGGATTCAAATTTTATCAAATGGAAGTTAAGTATTCATTTCTTAATGGGATACTTGAGGAAGAAGTATACATTAATAAACCTAAGGGATTCATTGAGAACACAAACAAGAACAAGGTCTGGAAGTTACATAAAGCTTTATATGGATTGAAACAAGCACCCTAAGCATGGTATGAGAGACTGCAATCTTATCTAATCAAAATAGGATTTCAAAGAACAAGTGATAATATTCATGGTTACTTGAAATGTGACAGTGAGAATAAATGTTTGATTGCTGGAATTTTTTTTTATGATATTATATTTGGAGGCAATGACACTTTATGTAAGCGATTTTCTAATTGGATGATAAAATATTTTGAGATTTCAATGATTGGAGAGATTAAATTCTTTCTAGGTATATAGATATGACAAGTTAATTGAGGAATATATATTACTCAAGACAAGTATATCAAAGAGATTATTAAAAAAATTTGTATAGAAGATTCAAAAATTGTTGCAACACCGATGGTTACTAGATGTAAATTATCTAAAGAGGATGAAACACATGAGATTGATAATGTTGGAATAATCCCAAAGGACAACTGAGAGGCGGGGGGGGTGGTGAATTAGTTATCCAATATTTTAATTCTTTTCTTTGCTTCATTATAAATTAACATAAAGAAAATACACATTCAGATAACACAATAGAGAACTCCATAATTTTTGTTATGGGGAAACCAGTTAGGTAAAAAACCTTGTGGGAATTAGCACCCACAAATATCTGCACCAGTTTATAATGATCCCTATTAGAAGATCTTGCAACCTTTTTAAGATTTGATCTTTACAATGCAAGAAGTACAAAGACCTGGTTAAAGGTCAGACCCTGTTAGGAATCTTTTACAAGTAACCCTGTTAGGGGTGAGGACTCACTGTTTAAAAGCTCATTGCTAAAATGATGAAGGTTGCAACCTATAGTAGAAAATATATACACTATATCTGATAGATGAACTATTTGAGTAGACCTACTATCTTAATCAGTTCCAATGAATTGTAATCTTCTTTTGTTTCTTCACATAGATCTTCAATTTATTCTATCTGATTTTCTGCTCTCTTCTGTCTTTTGTTTTTCACTATATTTTTGCACACTTAGTAAACACATTTGAACTGCTATATGTATCTTCACCAAGGATAAGGTCATGATGGTATTTGGAAACACTTCATCAACTTATTTGTCGGCTTAACTAATCACGCATTCAGAATTAGGATTGCACAACTCAAATTGAATGGACGTGGCGCTTCACCAAGTCGACTTCACCAAATTAAATCAAACATCACAATTCTGTTAGAACATGTTTGGTACCTTTGGATACTCATCATTGAATCATACCTAAACATGAATACAAACATGCATATCCCAAAGATAGGTTCAACTCAAGAAGCACTATAATTACGTAGGCTTTTATCAGATAATCTTCAGAAGTTGTAACTGCCATAACTGATTAACATAAATTAACTAAAACTTCATTTCTCACTCGGTGTGAATGCACATAGCATCTAGAAGATGTATATATCATGGAAATAAAAATGCCTATCTCTATAACATATTTACTGATAATTGCATATAGAACACCACTGTGTATTATATATTGTCATCAATGACAAACATACAATCAATTATTTGCACAGAAGAAAATCTCCAACAATCTCCCCCTTTGACATTGATGGCAACATATGAATCTATGACATCATCAACTCAAAGTGTCTTCCTTCTTTTTACAATCTTCTTCATATCCTTATCAAAAGTTCCTCTTCACTGATGCTGCTCTTCTAACTGTATACTCCCCCAGAGTATATGCTGCCCCTTACTAATACTCCCCCTTTGACATCAATGGAAAAGGGTGTTAAGCACCATTAGGAATAGGTACTACTATAGAAGTAGAGAAGATAACCATTCATCAGTCACCAAGGACTGATGTTCTTACTGCAAATTCTAATTAGATTCAGGAAAGGGAATTACTCCCAACTTCTCCCTGAGATACTCACAAGTATCTTTTAATAAAGGCTTTGTAAAAATATCTACTAATTTTTCCTTAGTGCTTACATAATCAAACTTTACTTCTCTGTATGCAACTTTTTCTCATAGAAAGTGGTATGTGATCCCAATGTGTTTTTTCTTTGCGTGCATCACAAGGTTCTTTGACATATTGATAGTACTAGTGTTATCACAGTGAATAAAAATAGGATAATAAATCTGAATACCAAAGTATTTAATCATCTATTTGATCAAAACCATTGTTGAAAAATTCAATGCTGCTGCAACATACTTAACTTATGTTTTTGACTAAGAGATACAATTCTACTTTTTACTTGTCCAAGTGACCAATCTATCTCGAAGAAATATTGCTCCTCCTGATGTACTCTTTCTGTCATCAACACAACCTACCCAATCAACATCAGTATACACATGAAGTTGTATATTCTCTGAGTTAGGATACCATTACCCATAGTCTATAGTTCCTTTTAAATATCTAAATATTATTTTTATTTCCATTAGGTGATTTTGTTTAGGTTCAGTTGCAAATCTTCAAACAATGCAAACTACATTATAAATATCAGGTCTAGATTGAGTAAGATATATGAGTTTTCCAATCATAGATTTGTAGAGAGTCTTGTCAACTGCTATGGAATCATCATCTTTAGAAAGCTTGTATCCTATTATCATGGGGGTGCTTACTGGTTTGTAATCTCCATTTTAAAAGTCTTCAATATCTCCTTCACATATTTAGACTAATTTATGAATATGCCTTTGTCTATTTGTTTTACATTTAATCCAAGAAAATATTTGATAGGTCCTATCATGCTCATTTCAAACTTACTTTTCATTTCTTTGGCAAATTCTGCACTAAGTTTTTCATTACCTCCAAAGATAATGTCATCAATAAAAAAATCAACGAGTAGTAATCCTTCATATGTCTCTCTTATGAATAAATTATAGTCAGCTGCTCCTTTTCTGAATCATATCTTTGTTAAGTTCATCAAGTCTCTCATACCAAGCTCATGGGGCTTGTTCAAGTCCATAAAGTGATTTCTTTAGTCTACATATCATGTCTGGTTTGTCTGAAATTTTGAATCCTTCAGGCTTCTCTATGTAGACTTCTTCCTTCAAGTCACCATTCAGAAAAGTTGACTTAACATCCATTTGATATACTTTGAAGTTCCCGAATGTTGCATTGGCCAAAAACAACTTGATAGCTTCCAGTCTTCTCATAGGGGAAAATGAATCAGTGTAGTCTATTCCTTCTCTCTATGCATATCCTTTACATACTAATCTTTCTTTGTTCCTTACCATTGTGCCTTCTTCATTCATTTTGTTCCTGAATATCCACTCTTCATCAGAGGTTGAACCTTTTGCTCTGGATCTTGTCAAAACTTTAGCGCTCTGATCTCCAATGATGTCTTCCTTAGAGTGGTATTTAGATGTGTATTTTGAGTTCTTAGAAGTGATACTCTCATCTATAATCTATGATTCTTCTTCACTTGGTTCAAGATTGTTGCATGAGACATCAATATAGTCAAACATTTCTTCAATAAATGTGTCCTTATTGATGGGTCTGGGCTCATCTTCAATCAAGGGAGCACATTCATAGTATCTTTCTTGAATCATAAACTTCTCATCAATCTTCACATGATTACTTTCAATGATCTTCAATCTTAAATTAAAACATCTATAGGCTTTGCTTTTAGTACAATAACCAAGAAAAATACATTCATCGCTTCTAGCATCAAATTTGCCAATACTATGATCTCTCTTGATGTAGTACTTGATTTCAAAGATTTTTTTCAGTATTTTATAGTAGGTACATTACCAAACCAAGTTCATAAGGTTTCTTGTCTGCGTCAGGCCTCAATTGTATTCTATTGATAGTATAGACTATTGTATTGACCGCATCTCTCCAATAGGTATGGGAAACCTTTCCTTCAATCATGATAGTTCACGATGTGTGAAGTATTATTCTATTCCTTCTTTCTAAAATCCCATTCTAATAAGGGGTTCTAGGTGCACTTAACTATCTTTTGATTCCATGTTCTTCATAGTAATCATAAAACTAGTCAGAGGTGAATTATCCTCCTCTATCGGATCTTAGACATTTTATCTTCAATCCAGATTCATTCTCAACCTTAGCTTTGAATGTTTTGAACTTCTCAAAAGATTCAAATTTTTCTTTTAAGAATGCAACACACATCATCCTTGACAAATCATCAATGAAAAAAATAAAATACCTTTCTCCATAGTATGATCTTTTCTAAGTAGGTCCACATAGGTCTGTATGTATAAGATCTATTTTTTTTTTAGCAGAGTCTTGTTTTCTCCTAAATGAAGTCCTTACATGCTTGCCCATCACACATTCCCTCCACATAGTGTCAACTATTCTTGCAATACTTGGAAGGTCTCTTATTGCCTTTACATTACTTATATTGACTATGTTGTCAAAATTGATATGACAAAGTCTATTGTACCATAGCCAACTATCATCCACTTTTGCAACAAAACAACTTCCTTCTAAATTGAGATGAAAGACATTACCTTTGGTCTTTGAGCCTAATGAAATCATGTATCCTTCTTTTTTGTTAATGATGCACTGGTTGTTTTTGAATTCCAACTGATATCCTTTATCAAGCAACTGTCCAACACTTTGTAAGTTATGATGTAAGCCATCAACATAAATAACATCATCTATCTTATTCTTTCCATCTAAGGTGATAGAACCTATACCTATGATAGGTTTGGGAGTGTTATCTCCAAATCTAGCCATGCCACCTTTGTACTTGTCCAAATCTATAAATCTATCTTTGTCTCTTGTCATGTGGTGTGAACATCCACTATCAATGATCCAGTCAGTTTTGATGTCAGCTTTTGAAACTAATGCTAACTCTTGTGCTTTGTCTTCATCTTCTTTGTTCATTTCTTCAAGCATCTTCTCAATTTCTTTAATGGCAATGGATCTAATTTCATCTTCTCCTAAATCATCATCAGTTACACCATCTTCAGCATGATAACATTCCTTAGTGTACTTGGGCTTGTAATCTAATCTGAACTTCTTGACTCTTGTAGTACACTTGGATTGAAAGTGACCAACTTTGTTGCATGAAAAATATTTGAATGGTAGTTGTCCTTCATATTTCCCTTTACTTTTCCTTTCTTTCTTGGAAATAATAGCAATGATTTCTTCTAGTACTATATCCACTTATTCATTATTACTAGAGTTGTTTATAGATTTCTTGCTGTGGACTGAGGCTTTGAAAGTTGTCTCACTTTTAGGTTCTCTCTTCAATCTTGATATCTCAAATGCAGATATTTTGCTACTCAAAGTCTCCCTCTTGAAGTATTTTGAAAATTGCATAGTCTCATCTAAGATATTGATCTTTCTCTCATATTCTGTTGTTAATGTGGTCATTAGTTTGTCCATTATATCATCCTCTAAAATTTCTCCACCATTGTTCCTGATACTTGAAACTACTTCATTAATTCTCTGATTATAGGCTCTGATCTTTTCTTCAGGTAGCACTTCTAAGTTGTTGTACCTTTTCTTCCATGTCTTTCTACTTGCATTCTTTGCTTGGATGTCTCCTTCAAATATATCTTCTAAGTATTTCCAAATAGAGTATGGTTTATCTGCCTTCTTGATCTCAGAAAATTCACTGTCAGATAGGGCACTGATTAGGGCTTCTTTGGCAATTACATTTTGAGTGAACACTTCCTTTTGTTTAATTGTAGAGTCTTCTTCAGCAAGTTCCTTCAATGTGGTAACATCAATTGCATGAGAGGCAATCTCTTAGATCTCAAATCCAATGCACTAAATATGTTTTGTCATTTTGTTCTTCTAGTCAAGATAGTTTTCTCCATCAAACTTAGGACTCTCTTTCCTGAAGTATGCCATCTGATCTACCTTCAGCTTTTAGGATTTCTCTCCAAGGCATTTCACTTAGATACCAATTGCTGGAATAGTCCCAAAGGATAACTGAAAGGGGGGGGGTGAATCAATTATCCTCTATTTTAATGCTTTTCTTTGCTTAATTATAAATTAACATAAAGCAAATGTACATTCAGATAACACAATAGAGAACTCCATAATTTTGGTTACAGGGAAACCAGTTAGTTAAAAACCATGGTGGGAATTAGCACCCACAAATATCTACACTAGTTTATAATGATCCCTGTTAGAAGATCTTACAACCTTGTTAAGATTTGATCTTTACAATGCAAGAAGTACAATGACCTGGTTAAAGGTCGGACCCTGTTAGGAGTCTTTTACAAGTAACCCTGTTAGGGGTGAGGACTCACTGTCCAAAAGCTCATTTCTAAAATGATGAAGGCTGAAACCTTTAGTAGAATAGATATAAACTATATCTGATAGATGAACTATTTGAGTAGACCTACTATCTTGATTAGTTCCAATGAATTGTAATCTTCTTTTGTTTCTTCACATAGATCTTCAACTTATTCTGTCTGACTTTCTGTTCTCTTCTGTCTTTTGTTTTTGACTAAATTTTTTCACACTTAGTGAGAACATTTGAACTGCTATATGTATCTTCACCAAGGATAAGGTCATGATGGTATTTTTAAACATTTCATCAATTTCTTTGTCGGCTTAATTAATCATGCAATCAGAATTATGATTGCACAAATCAAACTAAATGGACACAACACTTCAGCAAGTCAGCTTCACCAAATTAACTCAAACATCATGATTCTGTTAGAACACATTTGGAACCTTTGGATACTCATCATTGAATCATACCTAAACATGAATACAAACATACATATCCTAAAGATAGGCGCAACTCAAGAAGAACTGTAATTACATCGGCTCTTATCAGATAATCTTCAGAAGCTATAACTGCCATAACAGATTAACATAACTTAGCTAAAACTTCATATCTAACTCGGCGTAAATGTACATAGCATCTAGAAAATGTATACATCATGGAAATAAACATGCATAGCTCCAAAACATCTATATTGATAATTGCATATAGAACACCGATGTGTATTATATGTTTTCATCAATGACAAACATACAATCAATTATTTGTACATAAGCAAATCTCCAACATATAATACTTTTTACCGATCCATGATTGGTAAATTATAGTATATTGATCACAAAAGATTTGATATTGCACATGTTGTTGGAATTATTGCAATATTTTCTTCCAATCAGAAGGAAACACATATGACTACAATAAAAGAGATTTTGAGATACATATTAGGCACAAAAGAGTTTGGATTACTATACAAGAAAGGAGGTATTTTTTATCAGCAGTTTTACACTAATGTAGTTTGTGCTAGAAATGTTGATGATATAAAAAGTACTAGTGGAGGACCATTATTTTTAGGAGAAATATTGGTTACATGGTTGAGTAAGAAGAAAATTTATATTTCACAATCTACTATCAAGGATGAATATGTTGTTGCTACTATGAATTGTTCAAACATAGTATGAATTAATAAATTACTTTAAGGTATGCAAGAAGAGATCACAGAACCTATTACTATTTTTGTGATAATACAAGTGTTGTTAACATATCAAAGAACCCGGATGTGCATTTAAAGACAAATAAAATTTCTATCAAGTATCACTACTTTAGAGAACAAATTAAAGAGAAGAATTTGAAGTTGGAAAATGTAAATTCAAAGGAACAATTGGTTGATATCTTTACAAAACCACTACCTAAGGATGCTTTTTAGTATCTAAGAGGTACATTAGGGGTTCTTTTCTTATCTAATGTTCACTAAGGAGCATGAGACATGCTGCACCAATTCCATATTTCATTAGAATATATATTTATGAATTGATGTTAGTATGACACACTCTAGGTTATGACTGAAGTTGTGAAAATATTTTTGTATGTAATGCTTTCTGAGTACATGTAAGGTATAATCCACGAATGAAACAAGTTTTTAGTTGTATGAATTTTTGGCATTGTTTTCAAAGAGGGAGAATAAAGAATTTATGAAATTTATCTACAAAGAGATATTGAGGGAGAATGAATTGCAAATATTTACTAATGAAGGAGATTCAGTTGTATGTTACATAAATAGAAAATTTATCCAGGATGGAGTTTCAGATTAGAAAGATGAAACTATATATATATATACTCAGAGGGAGTACAATTATGTATTTGAGAGCTACCATAATCAATTTCTATAACACTATTATAGTGGTTTCCATCAATGCCAAAGAGGGAGATTTTTTATTAACTAATGTTTATCTGATGGAGATGATGAAGATTGAGTGATACCAAGTATCATGATTGTAGTAACAGTTAGATCAGTTTTTGTTTTGTCATTGATGTCATGCAATTGATTAATTGATTTTTATTGTGTTACCATATCTTGAGAGGAAAATTTATATGGGTGACAAATATAGATTAGGTAATGATAAAGTAAGTATGTTTTAGTTGTTTTCTACTGTATATTTGATGTTATCAAATTGGTATATTTGATTGATCAAGTAAAGAACTTTGATGAATTAAGTTATGATAGAATGAGACACTTTATCAAGCTAGACTCAGTCAATGGGTAGAATTTAATGTGAGTCTGTTATAGTTACCAAGCATCGAGCACTGGGAGCAAGTTAGACACTGAGAAAGTGATGAATTTAGTTAGCGAGTTGCAAATCATGTTTTACCGAGTACAATATACAAATGTTAAATGATGATTTAATGTGAAGTTGTGATGAGCTAGATGAGGAAATAAATTAAATAAAGTGTTTTACAAGATCTATGAGTGGGAATATTTAATATGAAGATCAAAGGAAAAGATCAAGCAGTTAAACATAAAAGTGAAAGTTCCAACAAAAGTTACAAGTTCTATGGTAAAATTGACATTGTTTACCGAGTTGAGAAATAGAAGAAGATGATTGAATGATTGAGAAAAAAGAAAGGAAAATAAAATTAAGGACATTAAGAGGCATAAGTATGTCAATGTAAGAAATGAGATTTACATAGAGAAGTGAGTACTGGAAATTGTGAGAAAAGAAGGAAAGAAGCTGAAGAATGGCATTTACCTAGTAGAAAAAAGAAAGACAGATCAAAGAATCTACAGACTAAGAAAGAGATCAATGGACTATTTGATGCCAGGATTCAATTGAGCATAAAGGATCTGATTCAAGCATAGTAATTTGCTAAGTTTCACAGATCAAATTTTATTGTAGCTTATTAATATTTGTAATAGAGAAATCTCTTAACCGAATAGATTTAACAATCCTAATTATAAAACGTAGATATAGGTGAAATTCCAAAAGAGTTTTTGAATACCTCTAACAAGGTCTCTCCTAACAAGGTAAAGATCTTAATAGATCTGAGGTAAATCCCCTAATAGGGTCACATTTAGAAAATATATTTGTAATCTTTAACATGATAAGTTCTTAACCGAGTGTACTTCAGAAGGATACAATTTTATTGTGGGTTAAAATTCTGACACAGGAGCATCCAGGGTGTAAGAGAAATCTTGCATCACCCAAAAATATTTATTGGTTTCTTTTCAATTAGGGCTATTTTTTACAGAGTTGCTATTTCTGGAAAGTTACTATTTTTAGTAAGTTTTCTATTTGATCTCACAATGTTCTATTTTATTCCCTAGAGGTTCACTTTGATTGTATCAGCCTTCAAGTAAAGTCTCATTTATAGATTAAGTCTAGTTTTGTAGATATTGGATATTTTCGGTATTGGCACCAGGGTATAGAAACTTCAACCTTAGTTTTTAAGGCTTTAGAGGTTCTGAATGGGGTCCAAGCCTTGGATAACTAGAGCTTGTGATAATTATCCATTGTAGAGAACTTTGTGGAATTTCCAAAATGGGGTTATTACGGCCCATCGGGTCAATGATTGATGAGTTATGGTCTCCATAAGTTGCGCAACCTGAACTTAAAAATGTTAAAGTTTCTTCAAAATTTATTTTTGGGTTCCAAAGTTGTTTGGGCCTACTCTAATGTAATAAAAATGAATAATAATATATTAGGGTTGGTCAGCCTCAAACTTTAGGGTTTGATTTATAGAATCTTCTTGGATAGTTTAAATTGGGTATATATTGAAGGCTCATAGGGTTCTCTAGGGAAGTTCTGGGTTATGCATCTGCTGGTGTCTGTCTTGTAGAATATTGTAGTAAAATGAACATGTGGTTTTGTATGTTGCATTCATGAATGTGCATGTTATATTTCTTAATATTTATTTTCATTTCATGATGGATAATAGAAAGCCCATTTCCTAGCTTTGCAAATCTTGTTATTCTCAATTTTGTTGTGTTTGTGTAATAAGGGGAGAACCCTTCATCAGGTGGTATTAGAGAAAGATTTCCTAACTATGTAGACAAATTATTGACTATGAGGCAGTTTGCACCAGCACTTTGGTTGTGGGTTCGAGTGATAAGAGCTCAAAATGCCTCCACGAAGGAACTGTGATGGAAGAGTTGTAGGTGTGATAGAAGAGGGTTTTAGAGTCCTCTAGAGACAAGTACAAGAGTTGCAAGAGGATATTTGTAGAGGAACAAATATTCTGGATAGAGATGAAAGTGAAGAAGAATTCAAAGAAGAAGGAAAGGTGACCAGGAAGCACCATAAGCGCCTACAGATCCTGAAGATGATAGGATTTTGAGGGCCATTTCCAAGATTGGAAAGAGACCCAAGATTAAAGCTCCCACATTTGTGAGAAATCTTAACCCAGAGGAGCTGATCAACTGGATCAATGATGTAGAAGAATATATTGAGTATGAAGATGTCAAAGATCCAGATTAGGCCAAATTTGCAAAGGCCAAACTGAAGGGCCATGCAAAATTTTTGTGGTAGGAGATTTAGTTGGAGAGGAATAAAAGAGGAAAGGAGAATATTACAAGATGGGACCAAATGGTGAAGAAGTTGAATAGGAAGTTTGTTCCTATTGATTATGAGCTTGATCTATTTAGGAAAATGCAAGGGTTGAAATAAGAGGGAAAATCTGTGCACGAGTATACATAATTGTTCTACCAAGTCCTCATTAAAATGGGTCATGTATAACTTGAGAAGGAAAAAGTTGTCCATTACCTTTATGGATTGTGGCCAAGTATTCAAGATGAGTTGAGTCTATTTAGAATGAACAATATTGAAGAGGCCTACCAGCTTTCCCTAAGAGTGGAAGAGAAGTTGAATAAGAAGTTTGAAAGAAAGCAAGATGGAAGAGGTCATGGTGGAAGAACTGGTAGACGGTCTTATGTAGGCCAAAATGAAGATCAAAAAAAGAATGATGAGTCAAGTAGAAGTCAGAATGAGAGGGGAAATAATTACAATTGTTCCCATGATCAAAATAATAGAGATCAGAGAGGAAGGGGAAGAGGCCAAGGACCAGGAAGAGGTGGTTTTTGTGGGACATGTTTCCATTGTGGAGAAGAAGGACATCGAGCCTATGAATTCCCACAACATCATGAAAGGATGGATAGGAGGAATAATGGCCATGCATGAGCTTCACATATAAATTAAGAAGTTCAGTCAGAACACTCAGATGATGTTGAGGAGAGAAACCCTAGTTTTTAGGAGGATCTCCATAAATGAAGAGAAGAGCTCAGATTAGAGAAAGACCCTATTTCTCAATAAATTCTAGTGTGAGGATAAGTTTTCTGATGTGATTATTGATGGTGGAAGCACTGATTATATGGTATCAGAATAAATGGTCCCAAAGTTGAAGATGAAAATGGAAAATTACCCACGTCCATACAAAATTTCCTAGATGCATGATGACCACAAGTTCCTAGTCAATGAACAGTGCTTAATGAAGTTAAAGATTGGAAGTTAGAAAGATGAGTAAATTTGCAAGATCATCCCCATGGATTCATGTCATTTTTTGTTGGGAATGCCTTAGCAGTTTGACAGGCATGCCATACATGATGGGCATGCTAAAACTTATTCTGTGACAAACGGTGGATTTCAATACAAGCTGAAGTCATTGAAGGAAACTGGAGAGAAGGTATGTAGTAATGCAAAAATTTATTTAGTTGATGGAAGAAATTTATTAGAAGGTATGAGACATAAGTATATGTGTTTTCCCTAATTCCAAAACTGGGTAAAGAAGAAGTAGAAGATGTACCTACATAAATTAAAGACTTGTTGGAGGGTTTTTAGAGTATTGTTTCTGATAATGTACTTACTGGATTACCATCAATGGGAAGGATTAGTCATTAGATGGACTTGATCCTAGGGTCCAGTTTTCCAAACAAGGAAGCTCATAGGATAACTCTAGCAGAGAGTGAGAAATTGAATAGACAAGTGCATGATTTATTGCAGAAAAGATTGATCCAAGAGAGCTTGAGTCCATGTGCTCTAGTAATGGTATTGACACCAAAGAAAAATGGAGATGGAGGATGTGTATAGATTCTTGGGCTATCAATAAGATAACTATCAAGTATAGATTTCCCTTGCCAAGAATGGATGATATTATGGATTGTTTGAGTGGAGTTTGTATTTCAAAAAGATAGACCTAAAGAGTGGGTATCGCCAAATCAGGATCAAAGAAGGAGATGAGTGAATCACATCCTTCAAGACCAAGGAGAGATTGTATTAGTGGTTAGTCATGCATTTTGGTCCAAGTAATGCACTGCACACATTCATGTGACTCATGAATAAAGTATGGATAGAATGTCTGGGTAAGTTTTTTATTGTTTACCTTGATGATATTTTGGTTTTCAATAAGACATTGGAAGAACATATGATGGATATATGTAAGGTGTTTAAGAGGTTAAGGGAAAAGAATTTATTGATTCATCTGAAGATGTGCAATTTTTTCAAGGAGTTAGTGTATCTCAGATTTGAGGTCTCAGCATAAGTGAGACCTTTTCATGGTTTGGCTAACTTTTAGAGAAATTTTATTGAAATTTTTAGTAGTATCTATGGACCATTGACTCAAAATATGAGAGGGAATAGGAAAGAGTTTAAGTGGACTATAGGGGAAGATATGAGTTTTGAATTGTTGAAAAACAAATTACAAAACAACATGTTTTAGCACTTCCAGATTTTAACAAGGTGTTTCAAGTAAATTGTGATTCTAGTGGTAATGCTATTGGAGGAGGTTTAAGTCAGGAAGGTAAACCCATCACTTATTTCAGTGAGAAGTTGAAAGATGCAAAGATAAAGTATTTTGTTTATGATTAGGAGTTCTATGATATAGTTTAGGCATTGAGGAAGTGGAGACATTATCTATTTACAAAAGAGTTCATTTTATTTACTGATCATTAAGCTTTTTAATATTTGAATAGTCAAAGAAAGTTGAATCAAAGGTCTTTGAAATGGGTTGAGTTTTTGTAGAGTTAAACTTTTATTTTGAAATAAAGGAGTGGGAAGTGTAATAGAGTTGTAGATGCCCTTAGAAAAAGAGTAATTTTACTGATAGAGATGCAGGTTGAGGTTGTTGAGTTCAAGGAACTCAAGGGTTTATATCTAAAAGATCCTAATTTAGGTGAAGCTTGGAAAGCTTGTACAAAATGTGTTACTCTAGATAGAACCAAAGAGTTGGATTTCATAATACAATATGATATTTTGTGTAGAGGTAGTTAGTTGTGCATTCCAAAGTGTTCCACGAGGGAGAATATAATCAAAGAAAAGATTAGTGGAGGACTGGGTGGACATTTTAGGCGATATAAAACCATTTCTCTTGTTAGCGAGAATTATTATTGGCCATGGTTGCAGCAAGATGTTAGGAAATTTGTTCAAAGCTATAGGGTATGTGAGATTGAAAAATGAGTGAAGAATAATAAAGGGTTATATCAACCATTATCGATGTCATTGAATCCATGGGAGGATATTAGTATGGAATTTTTTCTTGGCCTACCGAGAAGTCAGAGAGGGCATGATTCTATCTTTGTAGTGGTGGATAGGTTTAAAAAAAAAGGCACATTCCATTCCTTACAAGAAGACTAATGATGATATTCATGTAGTAGAATTGTTTTTTAGGGAGGAGGTAATACTACACAGACTACCTAAGAGCATAGTTTGAGATCGAGACACCAAGTTTGTTTGGTACGTTTGGATAACCTTGTGGAAAAAGTTGAAGACAGATTTGAAGTTCAGTTCAACACACCATCCACACACTGATGGACAAACAAAAGTTGTGGATAGGAGTTTGGAAAAACTGTTGAGATGCTTTGTTGGAGATAAACCAAAGGGATGGGATTTGGTTTTACCACATGCATAACTAGCATATAACAATTTTTTCAATAGGAGCACTAGTAAGTCACCACCACATATGGTGTATGAAAGTAGTCCCAGAAATGCATCAAAATTAAGAAATTTGGATAAAGGAGAGACAAGTAGCGCTAAAGCTGAATAATTTGCAAAACACTTGAAGAATTTACATGAGGTGAGGCAACATATTAATAAAATGAATACCTAGTACAAGGCTAAGGAAGACAAGAAAAGGAGGCATAAGGAATTCCATGTGGGATGTCAAGTCATTATTCATTTGAGAAAGGAGAGATTTCTAGGAAGAACATATAATAATTGTAAGATGAAGAAGTTTGGACCATGAAAAATACTGAAGAAGCATGATTCGGGAAATCCTTATGAAGTAGAGTTACCCAGTGATCTCAATATTTCACTAGTATTTAACATTTAAGATTTAACAAAATATAATGAGGGAGGTGTTGACGATCATATCATAGAATCACGGTGGACTATTCTTGCAAGTACTTCAACTAGAGAGGATATTGAAGACATTTTTTATAGTTGTTTTGGAAGAAGCACAAGGAACATGACATATGTAGAATATTTGATCAAAAGGAAAGGACGACTTACAGAAGATTCATCATGGATATCAAGGGAGTAGGTTAACCATCTTGGTTTTCCTTGACCACCTTAGATGTGATAGGTTCACTTCTCAAATTACCTTGGGTGTGTGATGCAGGAGCATCCTAGGCGTAAGATCAATCTTGCATCGCCAAGAAATATTTTTTTTGTTTCTTTTCAATAAGGGCTATTTTTTGCAGAGTTGTTATTTCTAGAAGTTACTATTTTTAGTAAGATTTTCATTTGAGCTTAGAATGTTCTATTTTCTTCCCTCGAGGTTCACCTTGATTGTGTAAACTTTCTAGTAAAGTTTCATTTCCAGATCAAGTCTAGTTTTGTAGATATTAGATATTTTTGGTAGTGGCAGTAGGGTAAAGAAACTTCAAACTTAGTTTTGATGGCCTTAGAGGCTCCAAATGGGGTGAAAACATTGGCTGAATGGGGCTTGAACTAGTCAAGAGTTGAAGAGAACTTCATGACATTTATGAAGGGGTTAGAATGGCCCATTGAGTGAACGGTAGATGAGTTATGATCTATGGAACTTGTTCTATCTGAACTTGAAAATGTTAAAGTTTCATCAAAATTAATTTTTGGGTTCTGAAGTTGTTTGTGCCTACTCTCATGTAATAAAAATGAATAATAATATCTTAGGTTTGGTCAGTCTAAAACTTTGGGGTTTGATTTCTAGAATCTTCTTGGGCGGTGAAAATTGGCTATATATTGAAGGTCCATAGGGTTGTCTAGGGCAGTTCTGGGTTATGCATTTGGTGGCTTTGGCTTGCAGAATATTGTAATAAAATTCCCATGTGGTTGTGGATGTTGTATTTATGAATCTGGATATTATATTTCTAAATATTGTAATTTTCAAGGTGAATAATAGAAAACTCATTTATAGTCTTTGTAAATCTTGTTATTCTTTATTTTGTTATGTGTTTGTGTAATAAGGGAGCACCCTTCATCAAATTATGATAGAGGTTTTTCCCAAATTAGGTTTCCTTGTTAAATCCTATGTCAATGAGTTATGTCATGTGTGAATGACTTAATCTGATGTTGCCAAGTTTGTATGATTGACTGTTGCTTATATTATTTAATAATATAGTTATTTACTATATTCAGTACTTACCAAGTGAATCAGTGAGTTCAGTTTTAAGAGTTTAAGTTTTGATTTTAAGAATTCACCCCACCCCCTTTGTGTGGGCCCACCATTATCTACTCAAATTTATGGAATTAAACTCCTGATCTTGCACTAGTGAAATGGGGAGATAGGCTAGGTCTTTCCAACTGACTTTATGTGAAAAAATGTTAACATAATCAATGTAATCTACCAAATTATCCCCTAGTTGTGAATGAAAATATAAATTCATCCTATCAAAGAAGCCAAAAAACATAAAGGAGGGAAACCATTCCAAGAAACTTTCAAGAATAGTACGTTTTCCTCACAATGAACTTACCAAGACAAAAAATATGAAACCACATCCTTAGAAGAAATCATAAAATTCCATGTTGGGGATTGAATGGGGGGATTAGAGATTGTTAAGATTCTATTTGGGTTAGTAGATTCTATTAGAATAGTCCCAAAGGATAACTCAGAGGGGGAGGTGAATCAATTATCAGTGACTTTTAGTTCTTTTACTTCCTTAACTTCTGAATACAACAAAGTAAATGCTTAATCAAATAACATAGTACACAACACATAATTTATTATGGGGAAACCAATTGGTAAAAACCTTGGTGGGAATTAACACCCACAATGAACTATACTTGATTATAGTAATCCCTGTTAGAAGATATTTCAACCCTGTTAGGAGTCTTTTACAAATAACCCTGTTAGGGGTGGTGGACTCACTGTCCAAACGCTCACTGCTTGATGGTGAAGGCTACAACCTTCTATATAACATATATGCACTATATCTGATGATGAACTATAGATTAGACCTGTTGTCTTGATCAGTTCGAATGTATTATAATCTTTCACTTCTTCTTCACATAGACTCTTGATGAATGAACCAACTCTGATAATCTACTCTGTACATCTTTCTTCTCTTTTCGTATCATTCACGCTTAGCGTATCCCAATTGAATTGCTATAAGTATCTTTCTTAAAGTATGAGATCATGGGACCTATAAGAAAACTCTTCATAACATCCTTGTTGGCTCTACTAAGCATGCAAGCATAATTACAACTGTGTAAGTCTAAACTTAATAGACGTGACACTTCACTAAGTCGGCCTCACCAAATTAACTCTAACTTTTCAATCTTCTTGAAACATGTTTGGCACCTTTAGATGAATATCATCAACTCATAACTAAACATGAATATATACACACATATATTGAAGATAGGTGCAACTCAAGAAACACGTTATATACGTCGGCCCTAAATAGTTACACTTCCAGAACTGTAACTGCCAATAACAGAATTACATAACTTTACTCAAACATCATATCTGGGTCTGCGTGTAAGAACATAACATAATAAACATGTCAAAAACATGTATCTATCCACGCAACTCTTCATATCATCATTCTGATAAGTACATACAAAATTACTACTGTGTATTATATGTTGTCATCAATGACAAACATACAATCAATCAACTGCTTAGAATCAAATTTCCAACAATCTCCCCCTTTAATATTGATGGCAACATATGATATCAAAAACATCCTTTGTTCATGGTGTCCTCTTTCTTTTACAATCTTCTCAATATCCTCATCAAGTATTTCTCTAAATTGTTGTAGTTCCTCTGATTGTGTTTTTGTTCCATGTATATACTCCCCTAGAGTATATGCTCTCCCTTATTACATACTCCCCCTTACTATATACTCCCCCTTTGACATCAATGGAAAAGGGTGCCATAGATCTTTAGGCACAGGTACTACTCCAGAAGTAGAGTAGTCAACCATTCATCAATCACTTAATGACTAATGTTCTTGCTACTTCTTCTAAACAGACTCAAAAGAGGGAATTACCCCCAACTTCTCCCTAAGATACTCAAAAGTATCCTTTGATAAGGGCTTTGTGAAAATATCTACCAACTGTTCTTTGGTGCTCACATAGTCCAATTTAACTTGTTTTTCTGCAGCCTTTTCTCTTAAGAAATGGTACTTGATCTCTATGTGTTTTGTCTTTGCGTGCATCACCGGGTTCTTAGAAATGTTGATAGTGCTAGTATTATCATAGTGAATAACAATAGGATAATCAACCTAAATGCCAAAGTATTTAACAATCTGCTTGGTCCAAACCATAGTTGAACAATTTAGTGCTGCTGCAACATATTCAGCTTCTGCTATTGACTGAGAAATACAGTTCTGCTTCTTTCTTATCCAAGAAACCAACCTGTCTCCAAGAAATATTTCTCCTCTTAAAGTGCTCTTTCTATCATTAATACATCCTACCCAATCTACATCTGTATACACATGAAGTTTTACATTCTCTTATTTAGGATACCATACACCATAGTCTATAGTTCCCTTTAAGTATCCGAATATCCTCTTGATTTCCATTAAGTGATTTTTCTTGGGTTCAAATACAAATATTCCAACAATGCCAACTGCATTAGATATGTCAGGTCTAGATTGAGTTAGATAAATGAGTTTACCAATCATAGATTTGTACAATGTCTTATCAACTGGTATGGAATCATCATCTTTTGAAAGCTTTCTTCCTGTTATCATGGGAGTGCATACTGGCTTACAGTCATCTATCTAAAAGGTCTTCAATATTTCCTTCACTTATTTTGACTTATTAATGAATATACCTTTATCTATTTGTTTCACATTTAGTCCCAAAATGTATTTTATAGGACCAATCATACTCATTTCAAATTCATTCTCCATTTCTTTTGCAAATTCTATACTGATCTTGTCATTACCTCCAAAGATAATGTCATCAACAAATATGGCAACTAATAATAAGCCATCAGGTGTCTCCCTTGTCAATAGGTTATAATATGTTGCTCCTTTCTTGAATCCAATCTTGGTAAGATAACCATCAAGTCTCTCATACCAAGCTCTTGGGGCCTGTTTAAGACCATAGAGTGCTTTCTTAAATCTGCATACCATGTCTAGTTCATCTATAATATTAAATCCTTTAGGATGTTCTATGTAGAATTCTTCATTTAAGTCACAATTCAGAAAAGCTAATTTTACATCCATTTGATAAACTTTAAAGTCTTTGAATGTTGCATATGCCAAAAACAATTTAATGGCTTCCAGTCTTCTTACAAGGGAAAATGTATTAGTTTAATCTATTCCCTCTCTCTGTTCATACCCTTTGCATACCAATCTTGCTTTGTTTCTTACTACAATACCTTCTTCATTCATCTTGTTTCTAAATACCCACTTTGTTCCAATCACATTTTTGTCACTAGGTCTAGGAACCAAATCCCATGTATCATTTTTAATTATCTAATCTAATTCTTCTTTCATTGAATTCTTCTAATCAAAATCATTACAAGCATCTTCAACACTTAAAGGTTCAATATATGAAAGAAAATATACCTATTCATCCATTGCTAGACTTTTTGCTTTAGACCTGGTCAAAACATCATTGCTCTGATATCCAATGATATCATCTTTAGAGTGGTATCTAGATGTGAATTTTGGAACCTTAGGTGTGTTTTCTTCTTCTATAATCTGTGATTCTTCTCTGCTTGATTTAGGGTCATTGCATGAGACATCAATGCAATCAAACATTTCTTCAATAATAGTAACTTTGCTGCTAGGCCTGGGTTCATCTTCAATCATAGGTGCATATTCATAGTATCTCTTTTGAACCATAAACTTCTCATCAATTTTTACATGAGTACTTTCAATTACCTTTTTCAATCTCAGATTAAAAGATCTACATGCCTTATTTTTGTAGAGTAACCAAGGAAAATACCTTCATCACTTCTGGCATCAAACTTACCAACACCATCATCTCTCTTGATGTAGCACTTGCTGCCAAAGATTCTAAAATATTTTACAGTAGGTACATTACCAAAACAAATTTCATAGGGTGTCGTGTCTATGGCTGGCCTTAATTGAGTTATGTTGATAGTGTAGACTATTGTATTCACTACGTCTCTCCAATATGTGTCTGCCACTTTTCCTTCAATCATCATAGTGTGCGCTGTATCAAGTATGATCCTATTCCTCCTTTCTTCTATCCCATTTTGCTGAGGGGTTCTAGGTGCACTCAACTATCTTTTAATTCCATGTTCTTCACAATAATCATAAAACTAATTAGAGGTGAACTCTCCTCCTCTATCTGATCTCAAACATTTCATTTTTAATCGAGATTCATTCTCAACCTTAGCTTTGAATATTTTGAACTTTTCAAAGACTTCAAATTTCTCCTTTAAGAATGCAACCCACATTATCCTAGAAAATTCATTAAAAAAAAAAATGAAATACCTTTCTCCATAGTATGATCTTGTTTGGGTAGGACCACACAAATTTGTATGCACAAGGTTCAATTTGTTTTCAGCTGAGTTCTTCTTGCTTCTGAAAGAACTCCTTACATGCTTTCCCATAACACATTCCTTGCATATTTTTTCAACAGGTCTTGCAATACTAGGAAGGTCTTTGACTGCCTTAACATTTCTTATCTTTACTATGTTATCAAAATTTATATGACATAGTCTCTTGTGCCATAACCAACTATCATCCACTTTTGCAACAAAACAACTTACATCATAATTGAGCTGAAAAACATTACCTTTTATTTTGGAGCGTGATGCAATCATGTCTCCATCCTTTTTTTTAATGATGCACTTGTTGTCTTTGAACTTTAAATGATAACCTTTGTCAAGTAGCTGTCCAACACTCAGCAAGTTATGATGTAATCCATCAACATATAGAACATCATATGTCTTGTTCTTTCCATCCAAAGTGATAGAACTTCTACCTATGATAGGTTTAGGAGTGTTATCTCCAAATCTAACCATACCACCTTTGTATTTTTTTAGATGAATGAATCTATCTTTGTCACCTGTCATATGATGAGAGCATCCACTGTCAATGATCCAATCAATTCTAATGTCTTCTTTGGAAATTAGGGCTAGCTCTTGTTCTTCCTTTTCATCTACAATGCCCATTTCCTCAAGCAACCTTTCCATGTCACTAAGGGCAATGAATCCAATTTCATCTTCTCCTGAATCTTCATCAGTTACACCTTCTTCAGCATGATAACATTCCTTCTTATATTTGGGTTTGTAATCAGATATGAACTTCTTGACTCTCGTGGGACACTTAGATGCAAAGTGACCAATCTTGTTACATGAAAAAAATTTGAATGGAAGTTGTCCTTCATATTTTCCTTTTCCTTTCTTTTCTCTTCTAGAAATCATAGCAATGATTTCTTCAAGTTATTCATCAACTTATTCTTTCTCATTATGACTAGAAATGTGTAAGGATTTCTTACCATGGACTGAGGCTTTGAAAGTTGTTTCACTTTTAGTTTCAGTCTTCAATCTTGATATCTCAAATGCAGAGATTTTTCTAATCAAAGAGTCTCTCTTGAAGTCTTGTGAGAATTGCATGCTTTCCTCTAGAATAATGATCTTGTTTTCATAGTCTGATGTTAAAGTGGTTAGCAACTTGTCCATTATATATTCTTCTGATATTTCTCCACCATTGTTTCTAATTCCAGAGACTGCTTCATTTATTATTTGATTGTAGGCTCTAATGTTTTCTTCAGGGAACATCTCAAGACTATTATATTTCTTTTTCCATGTCTTCCTACCTGCATTCTTTTCTTGAATATCTCCTTCAAACATATCCTCTAAATACTTCCATATGGTATATGCTCTGTCAATTTTCTTGATCTCAAAAAATTCACTGTTGGATAAGGTGTTGATTAGGGCTTCTTTGGAAATTGCATTATTGGTAAATGTTTCCTTTTGTCTATTAGTAGCATCATCCTTTGCAAGGTCTTTCAGAGATGGAATTACAACTTCTTGTGTGGAAATTCCAAAGATCTCAAAGCCAACACACTGTAGATGTGTTATCATTTAATTTTTCAAATCCAGATAATTTTGTCCATCGAACTTAGGGCTTTCTTTTCTGAAGTAAGACATTTGATCTACCTTAAGCTATTAGGCTTCCTCTCCAAGGCACTTGGATCTAATACCAATTGTTAGAATAGTCCCAAAGGATAAATGAGAGGGGTGGGTGAATCAGTTATCAATAAATTTTAGTTCTTTTACTTCCTTAACTTCAGAATACAACAAAGTAAATGCTTAATTAGATAACACAATATGCAAGACACAATTTGATTACAGGGAAACCAATTGGTAAAAATCCCGGTGGGAATTAACACCCAAAATGAACTATAGTTGATTATAGTAATCCCTGTTAGAAGATATTTCAACCCTTTTAGGAGTTGTACTTTACAATGCAATAAGTATAGTGACCTAGTTAAGGGTCGGACCCTATTAGGAGTCTTTTAAAAATAACCCTATTAGGGGTGGTGGACTCACTGTCCAAAAGATCACTGCTTGATGGTGAAGGCTACAACCTTTTGTATAAAAAATATGCACTATATCTAATGATGAACTATATAGTAGACCTTCTATCTTGATCAGTTCCAGTGTATTACAATCTTTCACTTCTTCTTCACATAGACTCTTGATGAATGAACCAACTCTGATAATTTTCTTTGTACATCTTTCTTCTCTTTTCGTATCATTCACGCTTAGCGTATCACAATTGACTTTCTATAAGTATATTTCTAAAAGTATGAGATCATGAGACCTATAAGACAACTCTTTATAACATCCTTGTTGGCTCTACTAAGAACCCAAGCATAATTACAACTGTGCAAGTCTAAACTGAATAGACGTGATGCTTCACTAGGTCGGTGTCACCAAATTAACTCTAACTTTTCAATATTCTTGAAACACATTTGGCACCTTGAGATAAATATCATCAACTCATACCTAAACATGAATATACACACACATATCTTGAAGATAGGCACAACTCAAGAAAAATGTTATATACATCGGCCCTACACAATTACACTTCCAGAACTGTAACTGTCAATAAGAGAATTACATAACTTTACTGAAACATCATATCTAGGTCTGTGTGTAAGAACATAACATAATAAACATGTCAAAAACATGTATCTATCAATGCAAGTCTTCATATCATCATTCTGATAAGTACATACAGAATTACTACTGTGTATTATATGTTGTCATCAATGACAAAGATACAATCAATCAACTGCTTAGAATCAAATCTCCAACAGATTCTAGATTTTTGTCTTACATGATCTATCTTTAAAGAGAATCAAGTTTGAAGTAAATATTCCAACCAATCTTACCTCCAAACACTTTATTTCTAATTGCAATATTGTGCAAACCATAACCACCAGAAGATTTATCATTGGTGATTTTTTGTAGTGAGACAAGGGGAAATATATTATCATTAGACATATTATCCTTCCAAAAAATGAATGAATAATTTCCCCAATCTTAGCAATAACCGAATTGGGAGCCTAAAGAACTAAGATATAATAATTAGGAATAGCAGCAAACACAATTTTAATAAGAAGTATTTTTTTAGAGCCTCTCTCATTTCCCTTTTGTAATTGACATTATGAGGGGCATGGATTGAGTTTATTATTTCATTTATGACCATATAGTACCCTCGTCAGATTGTACCCTTGGGGCAATATATTTGTACTTGATTAGTAAGACCTTCCTTGGAATTCAGATGCATTGTGAGGTTATGATATGTTATGGTACATGTCTGGTTGAGATGACATTGTGATGTTTTGGTAATCTTGTTACAAGTTTTTATGTTACCCACTCGGCCCAATTTAGCCTTGTTCTCATTTGGTGACAGTACAGGTACAGTTGTTCTTTGCAATTTTCGGAGACCCTGTTCAAGTCAGCATGGAAATTTCTCTATCCTTAAAGACCTAGTATGTAAATCCCTTATGATAAATTATGGAATTATATATTTTGGGATAAGACTAGACTTTAATGTCCTCTATTTATTCTTACTCATGTTAACGGTTCTCAAAAACATTATGTTGCATTAGGGATTATTAATTTACTGATTATCATGAACAATAGTTAAGTGTTTGAATAGCATGGATTGAATTAGAAAAAAGAAATTTTATTCACAATAGATAAGTTATGATTCAGTTAAATGATAGGTAGTTATATGTTATTTGTATAAGAACATGAACTGATCATTCGAGTTGAGTCGTGATCATATGTAGAGATGTTCATTTAATGATTAAAGGGAATTGAAATTAAATATTAGATTGGTTAAATTAAATGGCTAACATGACCATGTTATGATGGATTATAATTAGATGCATTGTGTTTAGTAGGATTAAATTATCATTAAGATGAGATTATTAAGATTAACTGCACTAAGATGTGAACTGTGTTTTGAAGTGGAATTGATGTAAATTAGAATTGAATGATGATTCAATGTGTACCAATATTTTTATAAGAGAATTTATTTGTGAATACTATTTTGGAATTATTGGTGAATTATGTGGAATAGGTTGTAAATGACATATGCTGGAATGTTTTTGATTAAGTTTATTGATTATATGTATGATTTGTTTCCTTGGGCTATTGTTATTTGGTTTTAGTGTGGAGGGAATTTGACCATGGAAATAAACCAGGGAACCAAATCTAGGCCTATGTGAATTAAGTGCAAGCCAAGGTCATGTATAATAAGAGAGAATACGTCATTGAATTCTATTTATTTTGTAAATGTATATTCTTGAATGTGTCCATTTCATATTATAAATTATAATTTTATTTTATGTGTGTGCTCAAGTGGAAATGAGATGTGGCTTGTGAAGTGTAAAATGTGTGTTTCAATTGACACTTGTAATGTGTACATGTGGTGATGACATTTCCACTTGAAGATTTCTTTCCCACCAACCTAGGATAGTACCAAAGAGAATCCCCATATAAACCCTTTGGTTAGGGACCTGAGGTATGGTCTGTTTACTTGAATATTATGGGCAATCTTTAAGACTTTTGGGATGTTAGAAAGGTACCGACGGGTGTGTTTGGGTCATTTTTAGAAATCCAATTTGATATACATATGGTTAACGGTCATTTTGAACCCTAGGAAAACCCTTAGTTGACCAAAAGACCTTTCTAAAAGTTATATTTTCAAGTTGGACAAAAATCAACTTTTGGAAGCATGATCTTGGTTAGAAAACCATATCTTTTAGGTGCAAAGACTTTTCTCACTTTTTGAGTTACCTTTGTAGAATCCATTTTTTGTAAGCTTATCAGAAGCTTATGGAACACCAAACAATGAGAAAATTAAATTTTTCCAAGAAAAATTTAGAGGCCTTTTTTGTGGACACTCTTCATGGTTGAGAGTTTGAACACCCAATCTTTATCTTAGAGGCTAACTTGATTTGGGGAAACTTGGAAGGAAGGGAGACTTGGACAAAATAAGTTCATCCTCAATTTACTTTCCACGAGCTTTAACTTAGGATGGATGCTATCATTTCATTCTTGTTTCTCTTAATTTGAATGACAAAATGGTGGAAGTATGATAGAGTGTATGCATATTGTCTTGTATTGAATATTTATGTTGATGAAGGGTCCTCCCCTTAATGCCACAAACACGTAACAGAAACAGAGAAGCAACAACAATTTGCAAAAACAGAAAATGGGCTTCTTATTATCTCCACAAATGTGGAATTACAAACTTTCATAATTACAATATGCAAAGCCACATGGGCATTCCCCTTACAATATTATGTAGGACAAAGCCTCGAATTATTACCTAGATCTACCAGAACTGCCCCGAACTGCCTAAGACAACACTACGGGCCTTCTTTATATAGACAATTTCCACCACCTGAGAAGGTTCCAGAAATTTAGCCCTTAGGGCCGACCAAACTTAGAATTATTTTATTTTTCATTTTAATACATCAAAGTTGGCTCAAAATAACTTTTGAAACCCGAAAATTTTGAAGGAAAATTATTTTCTGCTATTTCAGGTGGCCCAACTTCCGGAGACCATAAGTCATCACCAGTTGACCCGATTGACTATTATAACCCCATTTTGGAAATGCTACGAAGCACTCTACAACACCTTAACTAAGAAAGCCTCATCCAACCCAAGTTTTGACCTCATCCGGGGCCTCTAAAGCCTTCAAAACTGAGCTTGAAGTTTCTGTACCCTGTTTTCAATACCGAAAATTTTCAATATCTTCAAAACTAGACCTGATCTAGCCATGAAACTT
>MU223463.1:2294742-2316233 GCA_018584345.1 Thuja plicata
GCTCTCTCTTGGTCTCTATCTCCCCTCTTTGGGGTCACTTCTAAATTTTCTAGGCTGCCTCTCAGCTCCATTTCACATTCTTTCTTATTCACCTCATTCTTCTCAGTTTTACTTTTGGTTTCAACCTAGATATTTCCTTCTTTGTGATAATCATTTTGCTCCTCCTCAAGCTCTTCCCCTACTTCATCTCCCTTTGAATCATCTTCCTTAATCTCCCCTTCTTCTATTTGGACTTCATTTTCTTTTGTTTCACCTTCTTCCATTTGGGTTTCATTTTCTTTTTCATTCATAACTTCTTTTCCCCATTCCTCAGGATCCTCTATATCTGAGCCTATCATTGGCTTTGTACATTTCATCTTCACACTAGTTTCCTGTTCCTCTTGCTCTTTTCGCTGTCCTTCCCTGGCTTTGCTACTGACTTCTTTAGTTTTTCTCCCTACTGGAATCCATTTCTGAGTTTTTTTCTGGATTACTTTCTCCAGAAATTTCTTTGCCCAGTGACCCGCCTTTTTGCAATGGAAACACGCAAAGGGTATAGTTTCATATTCTATAGTTTTTTCCCACATGCCCAACTTAGATTTTAGACTTATTTTTTCTGGCATATCCTTATCCTGCATTATCCCAACATAGATACGAGCATAGGTTAGCCTCCATCTCGCCGCTGTCACATTGTCTATCGACAAAAGTTCTCCAAATGAACTAGCTATCCCAACAAATATATCTTCCATCCAATATTCAAGAGGCAGTCCATGTAGCTTTATCCAAATAGGAGCCTTTCGAACGGTTTCCTCCTCGAAGACAAGATTCAAACTCCATTTCTGAATAATAAGAGTATTTTTCCCAATCAACCATGGCCCGCTGCAAAGAATATTCATTCTATCTTCTTCACAAGAGAAGAAGAATGACATACATCCCTTAGCCATCACTACCACCTCTACTTGTCCTTTCAAGGCCCATTTTCAGGAAACAAAAGCCGTAACCACTTCGATGTTAGGTCTTAACTCCTAAAAATCTACCAACCAGCGAATTTTTCATCCTTGCTATAGAAAAATCAATGGTCTGGTCTAGGATTTCAATAGCAAAGCTTCCTTGAGAAGGTATTGAAACATTCTTCACCGGAGGTAAAGAAGATTTACCTATTGGTTTGATGCCAAAAAGGGACACCCATTTCCTCGGTTGCCCCAGCCCAACTCCCAATTTGGGACCCCCTCCTGGGTCCTCTAGCAACTGTCCCGCATCGGGATCCAATCCTGTGATCTCGATGTCCTTTCCATCGTCCCACTTGCTGCGCTCAGAGCATCCTGCCTCCTCCCGAATACGCCCGCCCAAATTCAAAGTTGAATCTGGACACTCCCGCTCCCGCTCCCGCTCCATCAAACGCTTATCTCATCCAATCTGTTGGGCCTCATTGTCCTCTTGCATATTTTCACCTTCTTCTTGACTGTTGGGCCTCCTTTTCCTCTTGCATATTTTCAGTGACCATGTTACCGATGATTCAAAACTTGTTTCCTTTGCATACTAATGGAAAAATATTTTATCAATCTCCCTCTTTGACTTTAGTATCAAAAACTGGTATGTGCAAAACTAAAATGTTTAGTATATACACCATGTATTTTACTTTGTCAGTATGACTCCCCCTATGTGTATGTCAATGTAGTATATTTACATGTATGTACACTTTCCTTTATACTTTTTCCCCCTTTCACCTTATTTCTCCTATTTATTATTTCTCTTTGTCACATATTATTTCCCCCTTTTTTGATAATAAGGACAAAGGTGTACTACTTATAGTTTGTAAAAAATATGGGAGTGGGAGTTCTGCATGTATTCCATCATTTTGTCCCACTTCTCCTTAAGGTATTCAAGGGTCATGATCTCGAATGTGATCCTTGCATAGATATCATGTATTATTTCTATAACAAACATTTTTGGCGTGGCAATCAATGTTCTTGTCAATGTCATATGTTGTTGCGGTAATGTAAGATTTGATAGAAGTATAGCTTGAAGCTTGGTTACCTCATTTCTAAATTTTGTTTCTACCTCTTAAATCTCAATTCTCAACCTTTTAGCTTCCATAATATTTTCATAATGCAACTTGATTACACTGTCAGTGGTTGTAAGACTCTGTGCACTAGCATTTAGATTTGCATCTATTTGTGCAATATTCTCACTATCCTCCTTAGTGAATTTCTCTATTGTACATAACTTCTGAACTAAGGCTATAGCTTCTGAAATGATTGGTTCCAATTTAGTGACTAGTTCAGACAACTTTACCTTGTTCTCGGCCATTTCTTATATGATTTTCTCTATGAATTTGTATTGATACTTTTGCTATGCTTGTTCTTCTATTGCCTTCTTTGCATACACATTCTGTGAGGTTATAGCCTCGATAAGAATGGCTATTTAATCAAGTATAGTAGCATTTTGATCACTTTCAGCATCAGGTACAATATCTAGAATTATTTACTTGGTTATCTCGAGTACCTGTGTGTCCTTTTTTTTTTTCCTTTTAAAGCTTATCTTGGATAGTTTTCCGTTAAAAAAGTTCTACATACTTTGTAAGTGCCTTTGGATCCAATGTCCTTGGATCATAGGCTGGTATTTCAATAATCTCATCTAATGTAACTAGATTCTTATTATTTTTCTTCTTTATCTTTGAAAGTGTTGTGGAGGGACCTATATGCAATACCATAGAAAGTTCCTTTGCTTGCTTGGTCTGATGTAATTGGTGAAGGTTTTGGAGTATGTGAGCCTTTTTCCTATTGCTCAGTGTCTACCTATCGGTTGAGAGTGGATGTCTCTGCATCAACCTTAGCTTTATTTGCAACATCTCCTTTAGTATCCTTAGGAGTGGAATCACCTTGCTTCTCTTATTCACCTTTATCTTTCTTCTCTCCATCAGTTTCATTCAGTTCTTCAGTAGTTACAGTCTGATCATTAGTTGTGTTTTTATACTCCTCTTCACCTTTATCTTCAGGTATGCTTGCATCAAGTTCAGGTGAATTCTCCTTTTCTGAGATGATATTGATAGCTTGTATAAATAGTGGCATTTGGTCTGGTATGTTAACCTATGCAGAATCATTTGTTGTGTTTTGTTCCTTGAATTTCTTGAAGGTAACAGTGACATCTTCATTTGCCTTTACTTCATCAATAGGATCTTCGGTGATATCTATTATTGTCAATTCTTGGATTGTGACATTGGTTGTATCTTTTAATGACTCCAAAATCTAAGGTATGTCATCCATTTCTTTACGTGGTTCTGTGTTCAATTGAATTGAATTGACATCATCTGCATCATTTATAAGAATATGCTTTGGGTTTAGTTTAGCCTGATTTTGTTTAGTATGAGGCTTGTTGGTGAGTGCTAATATTGTTTGAGGACTTGTATCCTCCTTAGGTACATTGAGTATTTTCCTCCAAGAATCCTCAATTTCCTTATCAAGCTCAATTAAGTTTCCCTCTATCACTTTGTAGGCTCTCAATTTTTTTGAGAACTTCTTTGAATGAAACTTCATCATTTCATCAATCTCTTCCATTTTGGACTTGGGTGCCATAACAAAAACTAGGGCTCTTTCCCTCATCTTCTTTTCAAATTTTAGTGCATATGTCCACCTTGATGAAAGTCTCTCTAGAAGTTCTTGTGGCATCATTTTATCAAAATGTATAGGTATATATTTGAATATACACATTGTTTTAATGATGGCTTCTTTTATCTTATTTTGATCCTTAGTATTTATTTTTAGCCATTGTCTAACCTTAGGCTTAGATACTGAACCTGTATTGATGATTGAAGTGCAAATCTCATCAATTGTTGTAGGAATTTTGTTCTTTACAGGTTGGATTTTCTCACTTTCATCTTTCTCACTGTCTTCCTTATCTTCCTTGCTTCGGATAAGTCTCCTTCTCCTTTTAGGTTCTGATGTTTTTCATGTATGAATATTTATTTTTTAAGTCCTCACTTATCCTTTCCTTACCGGTGGTGAGTCTGCCTTTGTAGTTTGACTCCTTATCTACAATGTAGCAGTTGCTCTTGGCTTCTTAGGGGGTGGTGCATCAGACTCTATTGATTTAGAATCACTCACTTATTTTTCTTCACCAATAGGTGACTACCCCTCGGTTTCTTCTTGTTTTTCTATTTCTTCTTCATTGACCGACAACTTTTTCTCAAATGTTTTGACCATTTTGGTCTTCTTTATATCGATCTTCTTTAAAACTAGGCTGGTCTTTATTCTTTTCTTAGACTCTTCATAGGTTCCAAACCCTGGTAATGATTTGTCTAATGGTTCATTTAGCAATGATTCAATAGTATTGGTGGCTTGATCTATGTTGATCTCATAGTCATGTGGGGCTAACCATGTTGTCCTCACTACAACTACTTTGATCAATGTTGTATCGGTGTCCACCATAAAACAAATATCAAATTTATATTTTTCAACCAGTTGTTTTGGTATCCTCATCCTTTTCTACATTTTGTCCTTAAATCTAGTGAAATATTCATCCATGAATGATGTAAAGTTGTCACCTAGTGACTTAATGAATTCACTGATCTGAATTGTCACTAGTTGGGTTGTATCGAAGTTAACTTTACTGATATATGGGAAGAAGTCTTGAATGTAGAAAATTTTTCACATTAGTAGTGAACCAAACTTACATGAATTGGACTTTGCAAACCTAAATTTCCTTATGTTCTCTTCTAACTACTTCATTAGAAACTTAGATAGATCCAACTGTAATCACTTCTTTACAATCTTGTGTGTAGTATCTATTGCTTTGGATGCAATACTATTCATCCTGCTAGCATGGAATATCTTTTATCCCAACACACAAGCACCAAATTTTAGTTCACGATCCTTGATGTTATTTACCTTCAATCCTCTGCCATCTCATTCTCCACCTATCATCTTTTCAATCTTGGGATGAGAAGGGTGTTTAAGTGCCTTGGCCTTGTCGGTTACTGCATGTATCACATCCCTAGTGATCTATTTTGGCTCATCCAGCCACATCTTTCGGTCATGCACTCTGCTCGACACTATCTATTGGAGATTTGCCTTTGAGCTAGTAGTTTACTATATGTTTGTCATTGATGACAACATATATGATGCAACAGTGTCCTATATGTAATTCTTTGTATGGATATGTTGGAGCCTTGAGAATTTATTTTTATGTCCTTTACATTTTCATTATGCTATGTTCATAGACGCAGAATCAGTTGTGCAGTTGAAGTTGAGTTATGATGATCTATTTTCTAGTTACTATTTGAGGAGATTGTTTATTAAGATCCAACAGTATTTGTATTGTTTCTTCAATTACATCTATCATTTGGAAATTTATGCTTCAATTCTTGTTTAGTTATGAGTTCATAATGTTTGGTTAAGAGCGCTTAATGTGTTTCATCTAGAGAGTGAAGTTTGAGTTAATTTGGTGGAGCCGACTATGTGAAGTGACATGTCATCTCATCTTGAGTTGTGTAGTTCTATTTGTGTTGCACACTTATTTTGGCCGATAAAGAAGTTGTTGTAGAGTTTCCTACAAGCTGACTTGATCATATCTTTGTAGGAGGATATTTATAGCAGATCATTTGTGATCAACATGAGTGAGAAAATGGAAAAAATAGCAAAGAAAAATGTTTGATGTATTGGGCAAGTAAAGCTATATCATTCATCAGTTGAAGATCTATGTGAATAAGCAGAGAGTGTATATAATTCACTGGAACTAATCAAGATATCAGGTCTAATTAATAGTTCAATATTAGATATAGTGTATTTTTTTTGTGCATAAGGTTGCAACCTTCATCATGTTAGCACTGTGCACACGGACAGTGTGTCCTCACCTTTAACAGGGTTATTTGTAAAAGAATCCTAACATGGTCTGACCTTTGACCACGTCACTATACTTAATGCATTGTAAATATCAACTCCTAATAGGGTTGTAGGATATTCTAATAGGGATCATTATACACTAGTACAGTTCTTTGTGGGTGCTAATTTGTATTATCTTTTTGTGTTTATGCTTAATGTTATTCTATACTTAATTGGATAAAGAATTGAATCTATTAGATAAAGGATTCACCCCCCACTCTCAGTTATCTCTTGGGACTATTCCTAACAATTGGTGTAAGAGACAAGTGCCTTGGAGGGAAATTTTAATAGCTTAAGGTTGATCACATGATTTACTTTAGAAAAGAGAGTCCTATGTTTGATGGAGATAATTATCTTGACTAGAAGAACAAAATGATAACACATTTGCAGTGCATTGGTTTTGAGATTTATGAAGCTGCTACTCAAAATGTTGATGTTCCTTCTTTAAAAGACCTTGCAAAAGAAGATTCTACTGTTAAACAAAAGGAAGTATTCACCCAAAATGAAATTTCCTAAGAATACCTTATAAGTGCCTTATCTGACAATGAGTTTTCTGAGATTAAGAAAGTAGATAGAGCCTATACAAGATGGAAGTATCTAGAAGACACATTTGAAGGATATATCCAAGAAAAGAATGTTCGCAGAAAGACATGGAAGAAAGATATAACAATTTAGAGATGCTACCTGAAGAAAACATCAGAGCATACAATAAAAGGATTAATGAAGCAGTTGCAGGAATAAGAAACAATGGTGGAGAAATTTTAGAGGAAGACATAATGGATAAAATGATGACCACACTAACAATAGATTATGAGAGCAAGATAAACATCTTAGATGAGACTATGCAATTTTCAAAAGACTTCAAGAGAGAGACCTTGATCAAAAAAATTTCAGCATTTGAGATATCAAAATTAAAGACAGAACCTAAAAGTGAAACAACCTTTAAAGCCTCAATCCATGGTAAGAAATCTTTGAACACTTCTGGTAATTTTGATAATGAAGATGGGGATAAAGAACTAGAATAATTCATTATTATGATCTCTAAGAAAGAAAGAAAAGGAAAAGGAAAATATGAAGGAAAGTTACCATTTAAATGCTTTTCATGCAACAAGGTTGGTCATTTTGAATCTAAGTTCCCTACAAGAGTCAAGAAGTACAAAAAAAATTGCAAGCCTAAGTATACAAAGGAATGCTACTATGCTGAAGATGGAGTGATAGATGATGATTCAGGAGAAGATGGAATTGAATTAATTGCAATTGAAGATATGGAAAAAATGTTTGATGAAATGGACATTAAAGATGAAAAGAAAGCACAAGAGTTGGCATTAATTTCCCAAGAAGACATCAAAACAGATAGGATCATTGACAGCAGGTGTTCAAATCACATGAATGCAATATGTTAAAAAAATAAAGGTAATTTTTTTCAGCTCAATTCTAAATAAATTTGTTTTGATGCAAAAGTAGATGACAATTGGTTATGGCACAAAAGATTATGTCATATCAAATTTGACAACATAGTAAAGATAAGCAATGTAAAGGCAGTAAGTGGCCTTCCTAGTATTGCAAGACTAGTTTATACTATGTTTAGGGAATGTGTGATGGGAAAGCATATAAGGAACTCATTCAGAAGTAAAAAGAACTTAGCAGAAAACAAATTGGATCCATTGCATACAGACTTATCTAGACCTACTCAAACAAGATCATACTATGGTAAAAGGTAATTTATTTTGTTTTTTGATGATTATTGTAGAATTATGTGGGTTTCATTCTTAAAATATAAATATGAAGCATTTGAGAAGTTCAAAATATTCAAATCTAAAGTTGAAAATGAGAATTCACCTCTGACAAATTTTATGAGTATTGCAAAGAACATGGGATCAAAAGATAACTAAGTACACCTAGAACCCCTCAGCAGAATGGAATTGCATAAAGAAAAAATAGGATCATACTTGACACAACACACACTATAATGATTGAAGGAAAGGTTGCACACACCTATTGGAGAGAAGCATTCAATACTACAGTCTATACTATAAAAATAATTCAATTAACGCCAGGCGCAAACAAGACACCTTGTGAACTTTGGTTTGGGAATGTACCTACACTAAAATACTATAGAATATTTGGAAGAAAGTGTTACATCAAGATAGATGATGGTGTTGGCAAGTTTGATGCTAGAAGTGATGAAGGTATTTTTCTTGGTTACTCTACCAAAAGAAAAGCTTACAAATTTTTTAACTTGAGATTGAAGAAAATCATTGAAAGTACACATGTGAAGATTGATGAGAAGTTTATGATTCAAGAGATATACTATGATTATAAACCTATGATTGAAGATGAACCAAAACCTATTATTAAAGAATAAATTATTGAAGAAATGTTTGATTGTATTGATGTATCATGCAATGAACTAGAACCAAGTGAAGAGGAATCACAGATAACATATCAGAATGTCACACCTAAAGTTCCAAAAATCACATCTAAATACCATTCAAAAGAAGATATCATTGTAGGTCAGAGCAATAAAGTTATGAAAATATCTAAATAAAAAGGTTTAACAGTTGATGAAGAGGTATGTTTACTTTCACAAATTGAACATTTAAGTGTTGAAAATTCATGTAATGATTCAGATTGGCACAAAGCAATGAAAGAAGAGTTAGATCAGATAATTAAGAATGATACATGGGAATTGGTCCCTAGACCTTGTGACTAAAATGTGATTGGAACCAAGCGGATATTTGGAAACAAGATGAATGAAAATGGTATAGTGGTAAGAAGCAAAGAAAAAGTGGTATGTAAAGGATATGCATAGAGAGAAGGTATTGATTACTCTGATACATTTTCCCATGTGATCAGAATGGAAGCTATAAATTTTTTTTTAGCTTATGCAACATTCAATAACTTTAAATTATATCATATGGATGTCAAGTTAGCATTTCTGAATGACGACTTGAAGGAAGAAGTCTACATAGAACAATATTTTATTAGATAAACCTGAGATGGTTTGCAACCCGAAGAAATCCCTCTATGGAATAAAACAAGCCCCTAGAGTATGGTATGAAAGATTATATAGTTAATTGATGAATATTGGATTCAAGAAAGGAGTGGCAGATTGTAACTTATTCATAAGAGAGACACCTGAGGGATTGTTACTTGTTGCTATTTTTTTTGCTGGCATTATTTTTGGTGGTAATGACAAGCTTACTGCAGATTTTGCTAAAGAGATGCAGAGCGAGTTTTAAATGAGCATGATTGGACCTACCAAATACTTTTTGGGATTAAATGTACAATGAAAAGAAAAAGGTATATTCGTTAATCAGTCTAAGTATGTGAAAGAAATATTGAAGAAATTCAAGATGGAAGATTTCAAGCCAGTAAGCACCCCCATGATAATAGGAAGCAAGATTTCTAAAGATGATGATTCTAGAGTAGTTGAAAAGACACTATAAAATTCTATGATTGGAAAACTTATATATCTTACTAAATCTAGACCAGATATTTCTAATACAATTGGCATTGTTGGAAGATTTGCAGCTGAACCTAAAAAAAAACACTTCATGGAAATTAAAAGAATATTTAGATACTTAAAAGGGAGTATAAACTATAGTCTATGGCATCCTAACTCAAATAATGTAGAACTTCATGTGTATATAGATGCAGATTGGGAAGGTTGTGTTGATGACATAAAGAGCACCTCAGGAGGAGCAGTATTTCTTGGCAAAAGATTAGTTACTTGGACAAGAAAGAAGCAGAATTGTATTTCTGAGTCAACAACATAAGCAGAGTATGTAGTAGCAACATTAAATTTTTCTATAATTGTTTGGATCAAGAAGATGATAAAATAATTTGGAATTTAGATTGATTATCCTATTGTTATTCATTTTGACAACACTAGCACTATCAATATGTCAAAGAACCCTGTGATGCATGCAAAGACAAAACACATTGAAATAAAATATCATTTTCTAAGAGAGAAAGTTTTAGATAAAGAAGTAAAATTGGATTATGTGAGTACTAAAGAACAGTTAGTAGACATATTCATAAAGCCTTTACCTCGGATACTTTTGAGTTTCTTAGGGAGAAGCTGGGAGTAATTCCCTTCCCTGAGTCTGATTAGAGTTTGTAGCAAGTGCATCACTCCTTGGTGACTGATGAATAATTGATACTCTACCTCAGGAGGAGTACTTATGCTTATTTGTTTTAAGAAACCTTTGCCATTGATGTCAAAGGGGGACTATATAGTCTGGGGGAGTATATAGTCATGAAAAAACAAATGTAGTATAAGGAGATGCAGCAGTTAAGGGGAGTTTTTGTTGAGGATATTGAGAAGATTGTAAAAAGAAAGAATACTTTTGGATTGATGGTGTTTTTCATATAATATGTGGCCATCAATATCAAAGAGGGAGATTGTTGGAGATTTTCCTTTTAGCCAGTAGTTGATTGTATGTTTGTCATTGATGACAACATATAGTATGCAATAGTGTCATGTATGTAATTCTCTATATGGATATGTGTTAATATGAATTCATTATAACTAAGAGGTGGGGTGAATTAGTTATCCTCAAGTCTAGATGTGACCGTATAAAACATTAAATCAAGTTCAACAACTCAGATATGCTCGGCAGTAATAAACAATAAAATTGTGCAATTTATTATACTAATGAAATAAGCTTGCAAAAACGTAACAGTAAAACACAACAATAACATTCACACATTTTGACACCATGATTTAACATGGAAACCCAATATGGGAAAAACCACCAGTAACATGCTACCAAAATTTTACTCTTCTAAAGTAATGCCCTGTGAGGAGCCAACCCTGTTAAAGGTTACAAAACACACTGTCAAATGTGACCTGGTTAAAGGATTTAATCACCCTGTTAGGAGTGGCTTTATTAGAGGGCTTAGAAAATTGCAATCTGAATGTCACCTTTTTCAAAGGATTTATACAATGACTGTTAGGTCAACCTGCTTAAAGGATTTGAAATGTTAAAATGGTTAGAAAGTAATCAGTAGGTGTGATCTGATTCATATAACTTACTTTGCAAATCTAGATCCAGTTTCAGCTCTAATGCTAATTCACTGAGTGGCCTCCATTCTCATCTCAAACTTTGGATCTTCTTGGAAATCTATCAAGCAATCTCTCTCTGCTTCTCTATTCAGCCTTCTCTGCTAGGTCTTTCCAATTAGTCAATTAACCATGCAACACTTTGCATTCCACTTCTCCTTGCACTTGGATACTATAATAATAACCATAGTAGGTTATATTATACCTCTTCATCTAGATCAGATAAATGTTTTTCTTCTTAACAAAGATCTTAGATCTTAGGTTAGGTCAGATCCAACAAATCTTTCCATCTTTACATTTAAGTTAATTCTCCAATATAGTCATAAATTAACCATTGAATACATGCGCTAATAACAATTTCATGTGCATTAAATGAATATGGACCAATATTAATTAATAATGCATATCCCAATAAAAAAAATTATGTGGGACATAGATCTCAAATCTCATTAATAAACAAAATATTGATTCTCAACTTTTCACTGTCTCCCTCGGCATTTCACTGGTGCTCGACATCATCTTTTCTTTGCTCGGCATCACCTTTCACTTTGCTCAACATCGACTTTCTAGTGAACTATCAGTGCTAGATAAACAACGTATCACTTTGCCAAAGTGCCAAATGATCAAGTACCCTTGTTTATACTCATAACTCAACCATTTCCTTGGTCTTCTTATTATCCCATTCTTTTCAAATCTTCATCAATCAATGGATAAGGTACTCAAACATACAGCTATAGTCTCACTAGTTAAGGTTTGACATCAATGAAAAAATAACAATTGTCTACATTGTATCAATCTTTCCAACAATCTCCTTCTTTGGTATTGATGGCAATACTAAACTATAAAATAATAATTTCCAACCAAAGTTACCATACAATCCAAAAAGTGTTTCTATTCCTGATATGAACAATTTTCATTAACGTCTTTAGCTTCATTCTAACTCCCTATGTGTCTATAATCATACTAATGTTTTCTGTTACTATTCAGCTCCCTCTTTCAGTAATATCTCCCTTGTATCTATTGTTTTCTTTGTTGTTTTAGCAATAATCTCCCTCTTTGAAAACAATGCCAAAGATTGACATCTTTATCATGCAGATTCTTCAGTTCTAATCTTTGTATCATGTTTTTCCTGTCATCTTTGTGTATGACTGATTTACTTTTCTATTTTGGTTTTCCACTTCATAGTTTTTAGGCAGCATCCTAAAAATGTGACTTACTGTGCATCAATGGGTCAAGTGTTCTGATTAAAAAATTTGATGCAACTGTACCATTTCTAACTAGTTAGCCGCAGCTAGGGGAATTACCCCCAATTTATCTCTTAGATACTCATGAGCATCGTTGGTTAATGCTTTTGTAAATACGTCTGCCAATTGTTCCTTAGTGTTCACATATTACAGTCTCACTTCCTTCTTTTGTACTAGCTTCCTCAAGTAATGATACTTGATAGCTATAAGTTTTGTCTTAGAGTGCATTACATTATTTTTAGAAATATTAATGGCACTAGTGTTATCACAATATATAACAACTGGTTTTGTGATCTCCTCTTTCATACCTTTTAGTAGTATCATCAACAACACAATGTTTGAACAGTTAACTATTGCTGCCACATACTCGGCTTCAGCTATAGATTGTGAGGTGCAATTCTATTTCTTTCTTGTCTAGGAAACTAATCTTTTCCCCAAAATAAATTCTCCTCCTATGCTTCTTTTTCTATCATCAACATTACCAGCCCAGTCAAATTCAGTATAGATTTTGAGTTCAAACTTATCATTTTTCTGGTAATATAAGCCATAGTCTTCTGTACCTTTCAAATATCTCAGAATTCTTTTTACTACCATAATATGTGTCTCTTTTGGATTAGCAAAAAATCTAGCAACAATTCCAAATGCTAATGCAATATCAGGTCTACTATGTACAACATGTTGTAGTTTACCAATCATTGATCTGTATAGTGTTTGATTTACCTCTTTTGTATCATCATTCTTTGTCAACTTCTGTCCAGTATCCATGGGTGTACTCACTGGTTTTGAATCTTCCATAGAAAATTTTTTTAGTATCTCCTTGATATATTTTGATTGTTTAATATAGATACCATTCTTCATTTGATGTATTTGTAGTCCAACAAAGAATTTTATCTCCCCAAACATAGATATTTCAAATTTAGTTTGCATCTCCTTTGAAAATACTTTACATATCATATCTTTTCCACTGAATATGATGTCATCCACAAAAATTTCAGCCAATAAAATTCCTTTACCTTGCTCTGTCTTCAAATACATATTGTTGTTGTCATTTATTCTTGCAAATCCAATCTTCATCAGATAATTGTGCAATCTTTCATACCAAAGCGTCTTTTACTATCTTAGGCTTGAAATCACATAACAAACATGTGTCTTCTCTTAATTTGCCTCTTGTCATGACTGCAAAATCCTTTGCTCCTATGATTTTATCAGGTTTATGGTGCCTTCTTACATATTTTTCCAAAGTAGGCTCTTTCTCAACTTCATTTTGATTGTTCAAGTTCAATTCAGGGTGAAACTATGACTTGGCATCTCCTTCAGATAGCTCAGCAATCACTTCCTATTGCCCGATAATGTCATTCTGTGTCTCGGCAAGTGTAGACTATTTCTTGGTAACTTCATTTTTAGTTTCATTAGAATCCTCTTCTTCAGGATATGTGAATGATCTGTAACTTTTAGGCTCAACCATGCTTTCAGCTTCATTTCTTTCTACATATTAATAAATTCTAACATTTGCACTTTCCACAATTTTGTTAGTGTTATAATTCAAATATTTGTACGCCTTACTTTTAGTAGAATATCCAAGAAATATGCCTTCTCCTTTAGCATCAAGTTTACCATTTCTGTTATCCTTCAGTATAAAATATTTACTCTCAAAGACTTTGAAATAACTTACAGTAGGTGCATATCCATACCATAGCTCATAAGGTGTAGAATTTGTACCTTTCTTGACTTGTACTCTATTAAGGGTATAAACAACTGTACTTACAAATTCTCTCCAATATTTCTTTGCAACATTTTTCTCCATCATTAAAGTTCTAGCACATTCCATGATAGATTGATTTCTCCTTTCAGCTATACCATTCTATGGTGGCTTCCTAGGTGCTGACATCTATCTTTTTATCCATTGGTCATTGCAGAACCTGTTAAAATCATTAGAAATGAACTCACCTCCTCTATCAGATCTCAGACATTTCAGGCTTTTACCTATTTCCTTTTCAACTTTTTCCAAGTACAACTTAAATAATTGAAATGCATCAGATTTTTCTTTGAGAAATATAACAGTCATCATCCTAGAGTAGTCATCTACAAATAGAATAAAATATTTTCTCTGCAGTAGCTTTTCTCACCAATAGGTCCACAAAGGTCAGTATAAACTAATTCCAAAATATTCTCAAAAGTATGAGTTTTGCTTTTAAAACTATATTTAGTCATTTTGCCCAACTGACATTGCTTACACATTGCATTCTCAGGTTTCTTTAACATAGGCAGCCCTCTAACCTTTCTCAATTTACTTATACTTACCAAGTTATCAAAGTTAACATGACATAGCCTCTTATGCCATAACCAAACATCATTATATTGTGCAAGAAAGCATGTCTCTTTAGCTAAATCTAGGTAGAACAAGTTACCTTTTGTTTTCTCACCACCTCCAACTAATTATCAATTGGCATCATAGATCTTTGCTTTCTTGTGATGGAATTCAACTCTGTAACTAGAAGTGTTAAGCTGTGAAACACTTAACAAGTTATACTTAAGATCATCAACCCAGTATACATCATCACATCTAATCTTATTAGTCAATTGAATTGATCCTTTCCCTTTGACTCTACAAGGTGTATCATTACCAAATTTAACATATCCACCTTTGCATTGATCTAATGTTTCAAATTTGTCCTTATTACCAGTCATGTGATGTGAACAACCACTGTCAATGATCCAATGATCACCTTTACTCATATAAGATATTAGTGCAGTTTTCTCATCATCGTCAGAATCATCTTTCATTGCAACATACACTACTTCTATATCATTTTCATCAGATTTGTCAGATTCACTTTCAGAAGCTTCTTCATCTATATAGAAATATTTCTTACCTTTGTCTTTGTAGTCCTTTTACTTTCTATAGTCTCGGTCATCCTTTATGTCCTTATACTTTCTATCCCTTCTTTCATCCTTCTCATTCTTGTTAGGGAATCTAGCAATAATATGACCAACTTTGTTACAAGAAAAACAAATAATAGGAAGTTTACGTTTGAATTTTCCTTTTCCTCTTGCTAGTCTTCTTGCCGTAAGTGCCTCAAGCTCTTCTAGATCATCATCTGAGTTGTTGTTGTCACTATCCACACATTTTTTTCCTTTCTTAGATTTGTTGATGACCATCTATAAGTTGAATGCAGATTCAACAGCTTGTGGAGTATAGTTGTCAAAATTTGACATCTCAAATGCAGTAAGTCTACCTACTAGACTTTCTAGAGTTAAATTGTTATTAGGAGTACATCCCAGCTCTTGAATTGTAGATACTATAATAGCATAAATAGGAAGAAGTGTTCTTAGTACCTTTCTCATGATAGTATCTTCATCAATGAATCCCTTATCTCCTTTAATAGCATTTACAACTTCCTTTATCCTATCATAGTATTGCACTATATTTTCTCCTTCGTGCATTTTTAAATCATCAAAATTACCTCTCAAGATTTCAGATTTGGCTCTCAGTACATTCGTATCACCTTCATAGATGGTTGTAAGGGAATCCCACAAGTGCTTTACGCTTGTACAATCTTTGATGTCCTCAAATTCATGATAGTTCAGAGATGATGCAAGTTCCATCATTGCTTGATTATGTTCATGCTTCTCTCATAGCTATGCAGCATTCATAACTCTAGTAGGGGCTACATATTCTATTTCAATATGTCATTTAGAAGAATCACAAATATCAGCCAGATGAAGTTTCATCAAACTTTTCCATGCAAGAAATTTTTCCTTATTGACCTTTGGTCCATCCCTTTTATACACCTTGATCTTTTATCTTCAAGTACCTTCAAACTTTTCAAGAGAACATAGCTCTGATACCAATTGTTAATATGAGTTCAAAATAACTAAGAGGGGGGTGAATTATTTATCTTTAGGTCTAGATGTACCCATATAAAACTTTAAATCAACTTCAACAACTCAAATCTCCTCGATAGTAATAAACAATAAAAGTGTGTAGTTTACTGTACTAATGAAATAAGCTTGCAAAAACTTAATAGTAAAACAAAACAATAACATTCACACATTTTGACACCATGATTTAACGTGGAAACCCAATATGGGAAAAACCACAAGTAACATGCTACCAAAATTTTACTCTTCTAAAGTAATGCCCTGTGAGGAGCCATCCCTGTTAAAGGTTACAAAACACACTGTCAAATGTGACCTGGTAAAAGGATTTAATCACCCTGTTAGGAGTGGCCTTGTTAGAGGACTTAGAAAATTCCAATCTGAATGTCACCTTGTTCAAAGGATTTATACAATGACTGTAAGGTCAACCTGGTTAAAGGATTTGAACTGTTACAATGGTTAGAAAGTAATTATTATGTGTGATCTGATTCATACAACTTACTTTGCAAATCCAGATCTAGTTTCATCTCTAATTCTAATTCACTGAGTGGCCTCCATTCTCATCTCAAACTTTAGATCTGCTTGGAAATCTATCAAGCAATCTCTCTCTGCTTCTCTATTTAGTCTTCTCTACTAGGTTTTTCCAATTAGTCAATTAACCATGCAACACTTTGCATTCCACTTCTCCTTGCACTTGAATACTATAACAATAACCATAGTAGGTTATATTATACCTTTTCATCTAGGTCAGATAAATCTTTTGCTGCTTAACCAAGATCGTAGATCTTAGGTTAGGTCAGATCCAACAGATCTTTCCATCTTTACATTTAATTTAATTCTCCAATACAATCATTAATTAGCCATTGAATCCATGTGCTAATAATAGTTTCCCATGCATTAAATTAATATGGACCAATCTTAATTAATAATGCATATCCCAATAAAATCATTTATGTCGGCCATAGATCTCAAATCTCATCAATAAACAAAATATTGATGCTCACCTTTTCACTATCTCCCTTGACATTTCTCTGGCACTCGGCATCATCTTTGCTTTGCTCGACATCACCTTTTGCTTTGCTTGGCATTAACTTTGCAGTGAACTATTAGTGCTAGATAAACAACGTATCACTTTTCCAAAGTGCCAAATGATCAAGTACCCTGGTTTATACTCATAACTCAACCATTTACTTGGTCTTCTTGTTATCCCATTCTTTTCAAATCTTCATCAATCAATGGATAAGGTACTCAAACATAAAGCAATAGTCTGACCAGTTAAGGTTTGACATCAATGACAAAATAACCATTTTCTACATTGTAGAAATCTTTCCAACAATATGTTGGAGCCTTGCATATTTATTTTTATGTTTTAGACATATTCATTATTCTATCTTCATAGACACAGAATTAGTTGTGCGGTTGAAGTTGAGTTATGATGATCTATTTTCCAGGTACAGTTTTAGGAGATTGTTTATTAAGAGTTGATAATATTTATATTGTTCCTTCAGTTGCACCTTGCATCTAGATATGTGTGTTTGGATTCTTGTTTAGTTATGAGTTCAGAATGTTTTGTTAAGAGCGCTTAACATGTTTCATCTTGAGAGTGAAGTTTGAGTTAATTTGGTGGAGTCGACTGTGTGAAGCTATACATCCACTCATCTTGAGTTGCATGGTTCTATTTGTGTTGTGTGCTTAGTTTGGCTGACGAAGAATTTTTTAAAGAGATTCCCATAAGATGACTTGATCATATCTTTGGAGGAGGATACTAATAGAAGATCATTTGTGATCAAAAGGAGTGAGAAAGTAGCAGAGTAGAGTGTTTGATGTTTTGGGATAGTAAAGCTATATCACTCATTAGTTTAAGATCTATGTGAAGAAGTAGAGAGTGTATACAATTAACTAACACTGATCAAGACAACAGATCTAATTAATAGTTCAATATAAGATATAGTGTGTATCTATTGTGTGAAAGGATCCAACCTTCATCATTTGAGCAGTGTGCTCCTAGACATTGTGTCCTCACCTTTAATAGGGTTATTTGTAAAAGAATCCTAACAAGGTCTGACCTTTGACCAAGTCACTATACTTAATGCATTGTAAAGATCAACTCCTAATAGGGTTCTAGCATCTTCTAACAAGGATACAAAATTTTGTTTTATAATCTGGGTTATCTTGTTGTGTTTATTCTTAATGATATTCTATATTTAATTAGATAAAGAATTGAATCTAGTAGATAAATGATTCACCCCTCCCCCCACTAAGTTATCTCTTGGGACTATTCCTAATCCTGATCCATTCCATTTTAAACTCCTTCAAGAACAATAAGGAATTTGTTAGCCCTTTGACCTCTATGTTTTTATGTTCCTCCTTGATGATTCCTCCTATGAAAATCTTCATGTAAGCTTGATCTACCTCAATATCTCCTATCTCGACGATCTTGCAATGTATGTATACCCTAATATCCTCAATGAGAACAACCTTAGGTGGTATGCTTAATAATGCTCTAGCGTCATCGGGTTGTGAGGCAACCTTGGGAAAAAACTTATAATGTGGCTCCTCATAGGTGGTTTTCTTGATCACATTGACCTTTTTTTCCTTTGGTTTCATGATCTTGGTTACACAAGATGTGGTTGCCATGCTTTTTGAAAATTAGGGCTTTTCCCATAAAACAAACAGTGTGCTCGATGTTTCAAGTTACTTAACCTGTTGTAGCTTCTAACGAATCTGGTTGAATTTCATGAATCTTCTCGGTAATCACTTCTATAATCTGGTTTATCTATTATCTTCTTCACTCTGCTTCTTTGCTCTTAATCCCTGGTGAATTAAATGAAGTCTTCATTGTCCTTTTATAGATGGTGCCCTAAGTGGTGCATTTAATGCTTTACCCACTTGTTGGGTGTCGAAGACAGAGTTGCTCGAGTGACATGCCAACTTCATTCTTAGTGAGAATGCGATGCTCGGGGAAGGTGTCAACTGATTTGACTTTTCACATGTTTACTGATGGATCTCAGTATATAGAAAAGAAAACATTGTCTTTTTACATGATTACCAATGATCCTTGGTTTACACTAGCAACTTAGCTTTTGTATGTTAACCGACCATTCTTGGTAAGTATTGATAACTTAGCTTTGTAGGTACATCGATGATTTTTTGTATGCATTGACCGACGTGATTGAATTCATAAATTCATAACAAGTAATACTATAGTGCATTTGTATTCATGCTAGTTGGGCATTTTATCAATGTATAATGGAACTAATGTAATATAACTTGGTATAGTGCAGTTTCATACTTACTTGTTCTGCTTAGGTGGGGGTGGTGATGTCACCAGATCCATTAGATAAGGTGTCACTAGTTGTATTGCTTCGTCCAGCATCATCAGTGGTTGTAACTTTCCTCCAGATTCTTTTTCTTATTCTTCTAATATCTTCAAAGGTATTGCCATTGGGAAAAGTGCTTGTCTTTGTCACTCGGTCTGTGCAGTCCTTTCTTAGATGACTGACTCTATGATAGCGTAAGCATGTCATTTTGTGGTTAGTCCAATTTCTAGAATTTCTTGACCATTTCCTCATGTAGTTTTCAGGTATATGACTAGATCTACCATATGTTGGATAGTTTGCCCATGTATTGTAATCCCAAACATATGAGTTACGGACTCTTTTCAAGTAATAAACATTTTATTGATCTTTTGGCTTCCATGCCTGCTTTTTATTTTTCATGTATTCAAGATATGTGTGCCTATGAATTTTTCAAGAAGGACAATATTTTTCAATGTAGGTTTCCTTCTCTGGTTCTTTAACCTTTGTAAAGGAAGAAAATTGATTTGATTTTTATTAGGTGAGTTGTATTTACTTAACCTTTACATTTAATTTGTATTTTGTATGGATGTGATATTGTATTTTTAATTAAGCATGTAGGGGGAAGGAAGATAATATTTCCCTCTTTTATCCCCAAATGCACAAATGAAAGATCCAAATTGATTAACCCTAAAGTATGATCAATGCACAAATGAATCAACCATTCAGAAATGAGAATAAGGAAGAAGATATTAAATTCTATTTTATGTTTAAGGAGACATGATATATAATAGTAATTGAAAAGAATGAGAGGAAGTACTAAACTTAAAGAATTACAGATCAAAGAATGTTTTTTTCTGGGGTTTGTTCTCTATCTCTAGAAAATCTAAAGTGTGATATGGAAAGGAAACGCAGAGACGAACAAAACCCAGAAATATTTTTCTAATCTGACACCATCTTTTTAAAAAGGTCAACCTTACCCACTAGTCTCACTGCTGACCCTATAATCTTGACCGTGACATGCACATGTCTGACAAAAAATCTATTCACGAATCCTGATAGTTCGCTGAAAAGGGTATCCAAATATGAGTTCAAATCTTTAATCTTGAACCTGTACCTATAAGAAAAAGAGATTTTTTTGTTGGGGGGAGCAGTTTTCCTTAGTCAAACCCCAATTTAGGAATTAACCTTGAAATCAATAAACTATAGAATGCTAGCAAGTAGTAGAATTGAATCTAATAATGAAGCTATGATATTTAATAGATATGAAATTGTAATTCAAATGTAGCAAGTGGGTGCAAGCACAAAGTTGAGTGCCAATTCTGCGGAAGTCCACGGCCAAAAAAATTTGGCAAACAGAAATGGGCACCAGTGTTTTAAGAAATGGGTGCCCATTATGCTTCGGGTGCCTGTGCCAAAACGGGCACCCAATTTTATAAACTATTTAAAATTTCTTTTAAACCATTTTGAAATTTATTTTCACAACTTTCAAAATGTGATTACATTTTTCTCTGGACGGGTGCCCATTTTTGAGAGCTACCACCGACTCCTTGCTGTCATTTTTCTGACTACAGGTACATATTATTGTTTTTTATTATTTTTTTATTAAAAATATACTTTATTGTTGTTTTTAATTATTTTGATGTTAAAAAATGTACATTATGTTTATTGTTTACTATTTAATGTTTAAAGTTTTTTAAAAATAGGATTAAAATTAATTGTTATATTTAGTTTTAAATTTTAATTTGTAAATTATTTTAGAAAACTAAGTATAAAACTTATTGAATCCTAGGTAGAAAACTAAAACTAAAACCTAAACATAAACCTAAACCTAACGACAACTGAAACAAGAAACCCTAGAGGTAGAAAAATAAAACCTAAACACAACTGAAACACGATTGTAAACCCTAGGTTGAAAACACAAATGTAAACCTAGACAAAACTTCAAAAACAAAATTGTAAACCCTAGGTCTAGAAAATAAATAATAAACTCTCTCTCTCTCTCTCTCTCTATCTCACAACTAGTTTAATATTTAATGTTCAATACGTATATTATGTTTAATGTTTGAAGTTTGTTCTTTTAATAGGATTACAGTAAATTACATTATGTTTAGTTTTATTTTACTTTGTAAATTAGTTACAGAAA
>MU223463.1:2316380-2347701 GCA_018584345.1 Thuja plicata
AATAAACAACAATCTCTCTCTCTCTCTCTCTCTCTCTCTCTCTCTCTCTCACACACACACACACACACACACACACACACACACAAGACCTAATAAGATCTAATACCTACTAATAAGACCTAATAGGACCCGTAAGACCTAATAGAACTGGAATTAAGACATAACATGTGACTAATAAGACCAATTAGGACCTATTACTTGACCAATTAAGACTAATTAAGACCCAATGGGAACTAATAGGACCCTTAAGACCCAATAAGACCTAATAGGACTAGTTTAAGACCTAATAGAACCTATATGAGCTAGATTAGTACCTAATAGGACCACTAATACCTAATAGGACCTATAAGACCTATTAAGACCTAATATACAAGATAATAAGACCTAATAGGACCCTTACTTGACCTAATAGCACTTATTAAGATCAATTAGTACCAATTAACACCTAATAGTCCACCTAATAAGATGTAATAAATTCCACCCTTCAGACCTAATAAGATGAAATAGGACCCTTAAGACCTGTTACCTAACCTAACATTATTAAAATAAGACATAAAATTACCTAATACCGAATAATAAGACATAATAAGACCTAATATAGGATCTCTCTCTCTCTCTCACACACACACACACACACACACACACACACACACACACACACACACACACAAACACACAAGACCTAATAAGATCTAATACCTACTAATAAGACCTAATAGGACCCTTAAGACCTAATAGAACTAGAATTAAGACCTAACATGTGACTAATAAGACCAATTATGACCTATTACTTGACCAATTATGACTAATTAAGACCTAGTAGGAACTAATAGGACCCTTAAGACCCAATAAGACCTAATACAACTAGTTTAAGACCTAATAGAACCTATACTACCTAGATTAGGACCTAATAGGACCAATAATACCTAATAGGACCTATAAGACCTATTAAAACCTAATATGCAAGTTAATAAGACCTAATAGGACTTATTAAGATCGATTAGTACCAATTAGCACCTAATAGTCTGCCTAATAAGATGTAATAACTTCCACCCTTAAGACCTAATAAGATGAAATAGGACCCTTAAGCCCTGTTACCTGACCTAACAAAATAATAAGATATAATAAGACCTAATATAGGATCTCTCTCTCTCTCTCTCTCTCTCTCTCTCTCTCTCTCTCTCTCTCTCTCTCTCTCTCACACACACACACACACACACACACACAAGACCTATTAAGATCTAATACCTACTAATAAGACCTCATAGGACCCTTAAGACCTAATAGAACTACAATTAAGACCTAACATGTGACTAATAAGACATAATATGACCTAATTCCTACTAATAAGACCAATTAGGACCAATACCTGACCTATTAAGACCACTTCTTTCTCTCTCTCTCTCATGTTTTTTTAATTTATATTTCTAAATTAAATGTTACATTTAATTATAAGTCTAAATTAGATCTTTGTAAGGTAAAATGTAAATTATATAGTAATTGTTAATTTTCATGTTTGTATATACATTTGTAGATTATATACCCATGGATCATTTTGATATTTAGGAGCTTTTAGCTCAGCAGGCACCTCCACCTCCACCTCCACCACCTCCACCTCCACCCACTTTGGCAGAGTTGCGGGAGAATATTAGGAGAAATCTAAATGCTAGCACACGTTATATTAATACCATTAGACATGAGCCTCATCCACCTCCATAGCTACTATGCCTTGCAGACAACATGCAAGGGATTTTATATTAAGTACAGTCATTAGACTCAGAACTGGATAGTTACTAGTCATGGAGGGACTCCATGCATACCTTTTATGCTGATGGCCTCTCCTACAAAGAGGTCAATGATTTAAAGATTAAAAAAAATGAATTGAATCCTTTTTTGTGAACCCTAAAATGGGTGAAGGGATCATTGGCAAGAAGCCACACATTTCTATTCGATGGTATCGACACCCAAAAATAGCTGCACATTTCTGGGAGTGGTGGTGGATGGTATTTGACCATCCACCACATGCTAATCATGAGGTCCCATTATATTTTTTGAAAAAATTATGGGCTGAATTTCAATTGGGTAGGAAACCCAATTACTTTGATATGAGAGATTTTCAGGGGGTCAATTAGGGTATGCTGTAGAGCGGGCTAGGGGCCAAATTGAGTGATAGAACTCAAAATCAAGTGCTTAATGAGCTCCTTATTCCTCTTCCTACTTTAGTAGTGCCTGCACCTATCCACCATCGAGTAGTGCACTCAACTCTTGGTTCATTGAGTTCCCTTTTAGGGAATTTGTTACAACAGATGACCCAGGTGAGGGTTGCCCCTACCATAGCACACATTTGCATGAGCTATGGGGATATATGCATGGGTCTCTAGAGTGAGCCTGGCGATGATGGTGCTGCCCATGGTGGATATGATGATGTTGGCGATGACACACATGGTGATGTGATGCTGGCACATAGGGTGGTGTTGGAGATGATGTCACATCATATGTTGATTTTCTATGTGCAGATGACGATCATCCTGCAGAGGTAAATTTAATTATTTAATTTATATACTACAATATTAAATTACATATTTATACACATATCAACCATAATATTTGAATTCTTGGAGAACATAGGAGGGTTGACATGGGGTCATTCAGTGACCATCATCATATCACCTCCACACCTTAAGATCTTGGTGACCCATTCACAGTATGCACTTTCATCTAATTATCTATATAGATGAGTACATTTAAAGTTTAAACAATTAAAATTTTAATTGATGATGTGTTTGATATATTTTGTAAGGTGCTTCATGTACTACTAAGGTCGTTAGTTCTTCATGCTCTGCCCCACCGGTCACTGAGACACAACCTCATATACCTATAGTATGTTTTATGTATTCATTAATTTAAAGTGTTTAAATGCTTACTAGTTTATGTACACCTTTTATTCATGTTTATATTTTTGCAATTTTAGGTTTTTGGATTCTCTCATGTAGTATCACATTTACGTCCCGACTCATCAGTGACACTGGCTGTGCATCAGACATCTAATGTAAATGCTTATGTTCGATAAATTTATAGTCAAGTTCAATATAAATTAAAATTTATGTATGTGTACAAGTTTTCAATTCATGATTTAAAAATATGTTGTTCAGGTGGATACTACCATGAATATTGGCATGGCTATAGGATTGAGTCAAATGCAGCCATCGACAATTTCCTTTGAGGTCATGATTAAAATTAATTTTACATTGTCTATTGTGTACATGTCTTTTATAGGTCTCGATTATATAAATTTTTTAATTTGTTTATTTTTATAGGAGTTGACTACATCAACATTTGATGTTCGTGAGAGTGGACCTCCTTGTCCCACTAAGGGCATTAAACCACATGAACATAGGGTAAAGTTTTAAATTATGTTCATTAATATTAATTTTACTTTTAAAGTGAATTATGCAAGTCATTTAATTTAAACACACTTGGTCTTCTGATGCCATGTTTTATAAATGTACAGGAGGACAAGGTGCATCAAGATGGTGTGTCTGAGTCACCTTCACGTGGAGTGAAGAGGAGTGTAGATCAGCTAGACAAGCAGAGTTAGAGCGTGTTATATTATAAATGATGGACATTTTATACTTTTTTTCACATGTTAGACCTTGTTATGGACATATCAGGACTTTTTATCATTTTGTTTGTACTTGTGTTATCATCACTTGTTATTATATGTTATTAGTGTGTGTGTGTGTATTTGGGAAGCTATTAAGAAAGACACAGACACTCAATAAGTCATTCCATTAGTTCAAAAGGGTTAGAAAAACATGTAAAACCCACTAAAACCGACTTATTGCCTTCTAACTAGGAAGAGTTTGATTAGTAACATAAATGCCCTTGGTTTATGCTACAATCAGAGACATATAAAACCTAATATGAAGGATTTTAGTTTGAAAGCAAGCTAAAAGATGAAAAATCATGTATCCTAGAGCTCTAAGCATGTAAATGAGAACAATGTAAAAGCATGATTTAAGAAGTGAAATGTGAATCTAGGATGAATCCAACAGCATAACAATGCATTTGTAATATAGGATGGAGGCTTATTTACTCTCAAAAATGGTTTCTATTTATAGAAGAATGGGAGAGGGAGAGGGGGGACAAGGTGAATTAATGAGGTGAGGGCCTCATTAATGAAGGTGTAAGAGCCATTAATGCACAATGCATTAATAAGACATGGGAGAGACATGGGATTAAGGCCTTTTCATTAATGAAGCATTAATGAATGCCTTAAAGAAGCATGGGGAGGTGGCTTGAGAAGGTGGACCATAAGAAAGTCAAGCTTGAGAAAGTAGAATTTCTTAAGTGGGTTGAGTTGTTAAAAATTCCTTAATGGAATGTGACAACATTAGGAGGTGGGTTAGGATAGAAATAGGATTAGGATTAGATTAGCATGGGTGAAGGGGTTGAGAAGGGTTAGAACCCAGGGTAGAACTAGTTGAGGTAGGTTAGGTTAGGGTTTAGGGGAATATTAATAAAATGAATTAAACTTATTTAATTCATTTAAAAATAGGAAACTAATTATTTAAACAAATTAATTATTTTTTAATAATTAGGGGACTATAGCCATTTTAATTAAATTAAACAGGCTAGGGGAATGGGTTATTTGCAAGTGGGTAATTGATTTAGGGATTTATTTATTCCTTTATAATTAAATACTATAGCCATGTTTGAATTTGATTTGATTTAATTGGTTCAAATTGATTTGAATCATATGGCTATAATAGTTAATATAAATTAGTGATAAAAATCACCCAGGACATTAAATTGATTCGAAGAATTATGCCAAGCAGTAATAGGGTCGTTTGGACATAATTCAGGGTATGATCACACTAAGGGAAAATTGGGTCCATAGTTGGAACAGACCAAATTTAGGTGGTTACATTTTTCCCTCTTTGAATTGATGTGCAAGCAGCGCATTGATTCAAAGAAAGTTTTGATTTTGACTTCAAAAATATTGAGAATACCGTTCTTGATTCTTGAATGAAATGTTGATGAGATCAGTCTCACACTTGATTGAAAAAAACTAATAGAATTGATTTTGAACTTGGTTTTCGTCTAAAGATCAATAAAAGTTTTTAAAGATATCAATTCTGAACTTGGTTGTCGTCCAAAAATTGATAATACTGATTCATAACTTGGTCATCGTTCAAAGAGTCGGTATGAAGCTGTCAGGAGATTAATAAAAATATTTTAAAATGAGGAAACATAAGATATCCAGATCATGAGAACTAAAGCTTTCTATCCAATAGTTCTGACTTAGTCAAGGAAACTTTCATGCCCCTATTTTGTTTGATAACGAAGTTATTTTGATGTTGTTTGGAGAAATAAAAAAAATTGACAATAGTGTGATCATGCCCCCTCGGGAAAAAAATCAAAGGAAAATAATAAAATCCCTTAGTTGAAAGAATGTATCACTTGCATGAAGTAGTTAGGGCAAGAAAGAATGGAGTAGAAGAAGTAGAAAAGAAGGTGTGTTTAAAAATAAACACACGAGTACCAATTTTATTACTTGAAAATATGAGTTCGATTTTGTTCCTGATAGATCAGAGATTTTGGGAATCATTGATTACGTAATTAACTTGATGTTTAGAAGAAGATAGAAATCATTTTTGAGCACAAAATGCCTTATGTTGTTATTCCTATTATAAAGGCACCATGCAATCTCTAAATGAAGCTATATGCAGACTCTTAGGACTTTGTCACTGATTGAGAAAATTTTGCAACATTTTTATCATCATTGGGAACTTTTGGAATGGATACCATCTAATAGTAAAATCATCACTAATGCCTACTGATATTATGATAATATCAATACTATGTTTTATTTGAAATGTCAAAAATAGACTTCGGCATCAAGGCATAGAAGCCAGGATAGCAAAGTAGTCACCTTCCTTTTAATATACCAGATTCTGAGTAAGGAATGATATTGAACCCGCAATGACTTTGAAAATTCATATCCTTGGGTACATTATGATTCGTATACCTTAGTGAGAATCTGGATTAGAAAATAGACAAGGAAAATTGTTTCAACCTCACCATAGTTTTCACATAACAAAGATCAAGATATATGTGGCTATCCACCCATAGTGGTAGCTCTTACCATAAACATCCAAGTTAGGTGAAGTTTATAGGATCATTCAGAACAATCACCATACACAGAAAAATCAAGAAAACATTATGTCCCCTATCCTTGCGACTCTTTTTCTTTGCGCAGACGTCATTGAGTAAGTAAGAAGACAATAATTTATCAATTGAGAATCAATCAAATAAAATTTATAATTATTTAGGTGCCCCTAGTTTGAAAACATCATTGGGACATATAAAGAATCATAATCAAACCATTTATCAAACTATGTGTTTAAGTGGTACTTGTTCATTCATATGTCAAACACAGCAAAGATTCATCAATCAAAAAATTATAATACAAGCAATATGGTGTTCCATGTATGTACATTGATAGGATAATCTGTTCATGTTTGTGATCCAATATAGCCTTGTAGGGACCCTGTTAATGTAAATCTCATGTCTAGATATGTTTTGAAAAGACACCCTTGTTTTGAAAGTGACATTGTTTTGCATGTATCAAGAAACTTCGTGTCCATGAGGAAAACCATAGTTGAGAAACCTAGCAACCACAACTAACTAACCCAATAAGAGATGCCTCCAGTGCAGAATAACTTATTCTTAAGACATAAATGCAGACAAATCCCAAGCGAGGATAAGATAGTCATTAAGGGAAATGAAGTCAACATATGAGCATAGGCAAAATTATGAATGCCTAGTATCAGTAGTGCATTGATAGATGGAGTGTAAAACACAAGTGATGCTTGATTGCCAGGTTTTCACCACTTGGAGAGACCTTTTTCTTTCTTTTTGCTACCAAGATGCCTGTTTTACCAGGTGCTCATCAAGGTATTTTTCTCTTTTTCAATTTTTTTTCTATTTTTGCTTTTTTGAATGTTTTTTTTGTAGTATCAAAGTGCCTATTTACTAGGTTTTCACCAAGGATACCCTTTTATATAGGAATTTTTCCACTATTTTTGGATTTCTTTAGGATCAATTTTCTAAATTTTTTTGGTATTTTTGTGAGAACTTTTTTCTGTAAAGGCTCTGCTAGCCAAACATTAAGCGTAGAACCACTTCAAATGGAGAGTATTGATAGGATCTAGAAGAATATCTCCCTCAGGTGTAGCTAACTGATAAGCTCCAGTCCCAAAAGTAGCAGTGATAACATAAGGCCCTAGCTAGTTAGGTTCAAACTTTCCTTTATGTTCCCTATTAGGCTAGTTCTTAGGATTCTCCTTCAGGATGAGATCTCGTACTTCTAATTTGCATGGTTTGACCTTCTTGTTGTAACCTTTGGACATTCTTTCTTGGTACACTTTGAGGTGATCGAATGCTTGTTGTCTGCGCTCATCTAGTAGGTCCAGAGAATTTACCCGATCTATGCGGTACTGCTCATCAGTAACCAAGCCTTGTAAAGATATCTACAAAGATGGTATTTCAACCTCAATAGGTAATACTACTTCAGTGCCATAGACTATAGCAAATGGCATGGCCCTATTAGGTGTTCTTATGCTTGATCTATAGGCCCATAGTGCCGGATTTAATTGTAGATTCCAGTCTCTGCCAGACTTGCTTACAGTTCGATGTAGGATCTTGAGAATATTCTTGTTTGATGCCTCAGCCTGTCAATTACCTTGAGGATAATAGATTGGGGAGCAATGTTAAGTAATATGGAATTGTTCACAAAGTTCATCAATGTCTTGATTTTTAAATTGGCCCCCATTGTCTATCACAATTGAAGAGGGTATCCCATATCTACAAATAATGTAGTTTAGAATGAACATAGCCACCTATTTTCTAGTGGCTTTGATTAGCAGTACAGCTTTGACCCACTTTGTGAAATACTCAGTGGACGTAATGATAAACTTGTGTCCATTTGAAGAGTTGGGATATATTTGTCCAACCAAGTCAAAGGCCCATTGCTGAAATGGCCAATGTGTTATGAAAGGTATAAGTTCTCTAGTAGGAGCATGAATGAGGTTCCCATGTGTCTAGCATTTAAGACATGCTTTTGAAAATTGAATAGCATCTTTGTCCATGGTAGGCAAATAATAGCTGACTATGAGTAGTTTCTTGGCTAATGAAAAGCGTTTCAAGTGTGATCCAAATACACCTTCGTGGACATCCTTTAATGCTAGATTAGACTCTTCAAGTTATAAACACCAAAGAAGTGTACCATCGAGACTGTGTTGATATAGGTTGTTAGTTATGAGGATGTAACACGATACTATCCTAATCAGGGATCTTTTGTCATTTCTGGATAGATTGGCAAAAATGGTTTGGTCAGAAAGGTAATCAATGATACTGGCATACCAAGATTGGTCTTGGGTAGTCAAGGTACATATTATCTGGTATTTAGGGTTAGCAAAGGCAGGATAGAATATTTCTTCCACCAAGAAGTCATAGAAGAATTGATGCTCCTCTAGTTGTAACATGGATGCCCAGGTATCCATAGCATCTGCAGCTTTGTTCTCTGATCTTGGTATTTTCTCAAAAGTGATGAAGACAAAGTACTTCTTTAGATCACCAACTAATTGCTTGTAGGGCATCAACTTTTCATCTTTTGTTTGATACTCCTCATTGATTTGATTGATAATTAGTTGAGAGTCACCATACATGTGTAACTATATGATCTTCCATTCCATAGCTAGCTTGAGGCCATTGACCAATGCTTCATACTCTAAGATATTATTAGTACATGGAAACATCAATTTGTAAGATTTGGGAATCTTGTATCCTTGTGGTGTTATGAAGAGGACCCCTGCTCCAGATCCCTGTTGAGTGAATGAACCATCAAAGTACATCTTCCATGGATGTTCAGTAAGATGCATGATTGTTTAATTAGGAAATTTAATTAGTAGAGGTTCATCATCCTAGATTGGTGAGTCAACCAATTGATCTGCTAGTACCTATCCTTTGATAGCTCTCCATTCTACATATTCAATGTTGAACTCACTCAGAATCAGGACCCATTTTTCCAAACATCCTGTTAATGCTATTCTGCTCAAAATATACTTTAGAGGATCAATCTTAGCAATGAGGTTCATTGTATGAGAGAGCATGTAGTGTCTCAATTTCTATGATGCGAAGATGACTGCTAAGCATGCTTTTTCAATAATGCTATAATTGAGCTCATAAGTGACTAGTGTTCTACTAATGTAGTAGATAGCTCATTCTTTCTTTGTTTCATCCTCTTGCACCAGTAATACTCCTAGGGTTGTAGTTGTAGCCAAAATATATAGGAGTAAGGGTTTTCCATGAATAGGTGCCATAAGAATAGGTGGAGCAATGAAGTACCTTTTTAATTCTCTAAAGTTTGCTTCACAGTGTTTGTCCCATTTGAATGTAACCCATTTATGTAGTAGCTTAGTAAAGGGTTGTGCCTTATCTGCAAGTTGGAACATGAATCTCCTGATGGAATAGAGCCTTCCTTGTAGCATCCTCATTTGACTGATATTACGTGGAGGAGCCATCTCTAGAATAGATTTTACTTTAGCGGGGTCTAGCTCAATTCCTTTTGCTGAGACATTGAATCCTAGGAGCTTCCCTGATTGGACTCCAAAAGCACATTTCTTGGGGTTGAGCCTGAGTTGGAACTGCTCCATTCGGTCCAATATTTTTTGTAGGTCAGCAATGTGAGTACCTCATTCTTTAGATTTGGCCAATGTGTCATCGACATAGTCCTCCATGTTCTTGTGCATCATATCATGGAATATAGTTGTCATGGCTCTTTGATATGTTGTGCCAACATTCTTCAACCCAAATGGCATGTTGTTCAAACAAAAGGTGCCCCATGCACACATGAATGTGGTTTTCTCTTGATCCTCAGGGGTGATCTTGATTTTATTATAGCCAAAGAATCCATCCATTAATGAATACATCTGAAATCCGGTTGTAAGATCTATGATCATATCGATGTTTAGTAGAGGGAAGTCATCTTTCGGACATGCTTTGTTGAGGTCTCTGAAGTCCCTATAGATCCTAATAGATTTATCAGATTTAAAAATGGGAACCACATTGGAGATCCATGCTGCATAGGCAATGACTCGAATAAATCTAGCTTTTAACAACTTTTCCATCTCTGCCTTTACCAATAATGCAACATGACGATGCATTTTTCTAAGTTTTTGTTTCACGGGCTTGATCCCAGGAGCTATGGACAAGTGGTGCATGGTGAGATTAGGATCTAGCCCTGGCATATCAGTGTAAGACCATGCAAAGTTTATCTTCTTCTCTTTTAGGAACTCTATGAACTATACCTTCTCTTCTTCTGATAAGGATTGTGCCCGATGAACTATTTGAGGATTTTCAATAGTGCCCAAGTTTACTGGCTATGTTGGTTCAATTAATACTGAAGATCTTTCCTAAAGTGTTTAGGGAGGATATCAAGAGTCTCATCCTTTGGCACCTCTGAGAGGTTTTCACCATCAAATACATCTTTTTTCTTTACTATTTTTGGATCTGATACTACCATAGAGAGGTTTTCACCATCAGTCTACTTTTTCTTTTTATTTTTCAGTTTATGACTAAGAAACTTGATATCCTCCTATGACATGTTCTCACTTCTTGCACTGGTGGAAGAAGGGTAAGATTCACAAGCATTGAGATAACAAGCTAGGGAGTGGTTATTGGAAAAGTTGAGGATAGGAGTAGGATCTGTTTCGGTCTAGTCAATTAAGTTTGGATGTATCCATGTTAGGGAGTCAGATTCTGGGAAGGACAACATCGTGTTAGCATCAAGACCATTAACCGATATGACATGGTCTGTTAAGTTAGTTTCTTAAATATTTAGATCAATAAGAGTAAGATCATTGTAAAAAGGGTCATCATTAGTCATATGTGGACCAAACTCTAGCGACTCATCAGTAGAAGTCTCATCATCATCTCTCTATAAAAGGAGACTTCTTGCTTGTAGTCTATGAAATTCTTCTAGAGTTATGTATTCACTAGTGTCTCCATCAATGATCGGGGGAAGAAACTCTTCTTCTTCTTTGGGAGGATCTGAATTATTGAAAGGAGTGTTAGATTGTTTACTAGGAGCCGAGGGAGTGACAAACATGTGAATTGTATCTATTCCAATCTCTTTAGAGGCAATAGTTATCCGATCCCATTCATAGTCATGAGAGTCCGTGAGATCATCATCAGATATGTTTAAGTATTTAGAAATGGTTATTTGATGGACTTGATTAGCTTCCTGGAGATCAAAGTGAGGTAGATCGAGGACATGTTTAATTGTGACCAATTTCCCATAGTTACGATGTAAATTGTGGGGCCGGGTACCTCTTGAGTGATTGTTGCTATTGTGTATCCCACCTCTTGAATGGGAGGTTTTGCTAGCAAAGGAGTGTCAAGATCCTGTGGTAACTCAAAGCTAGGTACATAGCATTCTCCTTGATATTATGGGTTCTCTGTAGCAATATATAGAAATCTCTCATAAGGCCATGATTCAAATATTATCTCATATGTTTTATCACTCCCTGTTTCTGAAGGTGGACTCTCTTTCGAAGTAGGTCTATTACCTTTAGCATTAAACCCTATTCCTATTTTATCTCTGTTGAGGCAGAACTCCACGGGTATAGGTTCAACAATCCCCCGTCTTATGTCATTTATAGGTCCCTTTCCTTTGTAAACCATTTTCTTGAGGAAATAATATCCCTTTCCATACTATTCTGGGGATATTTTCACATGTTTGACCTCAAATTCCACTGGTTCGCCTTTGTAAAGCCAATCCAAGACTGCCTGTTCTTCTATGTATCTGAAGAAGACATGGATGCCTTTATCATGCCAGTTTCCTTGTGTACCTCTGTTTCTTTTAATGCTTGAGGTGTGAATGTTGACGAAGGTTTTCCGTAGGATCTTGGTGACACCGGAAGTTCTATCAGCGAGGGAGTCAGGTCCAGTTTGTACTCTCCCATACCTATTGCTTCAAGTTTCAAAGTTTTGCTAAAACTCTTCATAGCCATGTCCTTGGTTGTTTCGGGAGCAACTGCATCCATAGCCTCTTTGTTGTGTGGAATCATACATGCTTTGACATTGTTGCAAGTGTAGTTGGAATCTGTAGGAATCGTCACTTCCACCCCATTATGTGGGCATTTTATACATTGATGGTAAGTGGATGGTACATCTTGCATGTCATGAATCCATGGTCTCCCTAGTAGAATATTATAGGCCAATGGCAAATCCAGAACTTGATGTATGATGTTCCTCTAAATGGGTCTGACTCTAATAGGTAGAGCAATAAGACCCCTGGAGGATCTCTCTTCCTCATCATAAGCTTTGATGGTTATCTTGTTTCTAGTGTCAATTGTTTGTTTTGAGAGACCTAGCTTCCTAACCAAATCTACTATACAGATATTTAATCATGTGCCTCCATCTATCAACATGCATCTAACACAGGATCTATGAATAAGGACTTCAATATGGAGGGGATGATTGTGTGGATGAGTAAATGACTTGTCATCCTCTTCAGAAAAGGAGAGGTAGTGAGGTGCTGAGATATGATTGACCATTGCTTGAAACTTGTCTATATCTATATCTTTTGGAACATTAGCAGCGTGTAGACCCTACTCTAGGATTTCCCTATGCACCGTGGATATCTCAAGCAACTCAAAAATGGAAAATTTTGGTAGAGGTTCATTGCAATTGGTCTACCAAGTCATATTTTTCTCCAGAGATAGTGACCATGTGTTTTGCTGCTGGTTTTGGAATAGTTATAATAGGTGTTGAGCGTTGTTTTAACACAAGCCAAATTTCTAGGATCTTGAGATTTGATTTCCTCTCTTAAAAGAATAACAGAGTTATTCCCAAGGTTCTCCGGGGTCGGATCACAACCTGCTTGGTTACTCAGTTGAAGATAAATGTGATTGTTCATGAGGAGACCTTTGCTGGTATGTTCAAGACATTAAATTGCAAAATATTGTTATTTTCTCTTTAGGTTTTTTTTGTTTTAACAAGTATAGGTGTTGTACATAAATGCAATTCTTTGTATTTTTTTTTTCAAGATGGTGACTTTTAGAATTTAAAGACAGAATTTGAAGAGATGAAGGTAACAAGATATAAAGAAAACTGTAAGGAAGAGTAAAATCCTAAGGACATAAACCACTATAAACCCTTCTTTGCAAAATGAATACAGGAGAGATTTGGAACAACCCACAAACCATAAACCAGACCAAGTCACAATTCACTACTTCACAGATGCAAGCGTTTGTAGAGAAGATGTATTCACTCATGCAAGATATTCAAAATCTATGAAATCATGAAGCGACCAAGATGTGCTCACCCATGAGATGGATTTATCGTTAAGCCCAAAGATGATCTTTTCCACACATTCATCACAACAAGGTAGATATATAGAAACAAACTCCAACTAAAATTAGAACAAATTTGAAGCACAACAACACAAAGGGCTCTTTGAAAGTAAAGAATAATGTAAGAATACATTCAATAAATTTGCATAGATAGCAGTAATTTACACACCATGAATGAAGAACCCAATGTAGCTCTTTATTGTATTAAAAATTTGGCCCTTTAAATTTCTTTTTGATTACAATATATAGATTTTTGATCTACAACTCTGATTTTTGGAGCTAGGGCATCAAAGAGTTTAAACTATAGAAAAAAATCTAAAACTAGAACTTTGCTGAAGGGAAACTATTGCTAACTGATACTATGTAACTTGCATGGATTCTTAAACCCATTTACAATCTATTTTCTGATCCAAGGAGGGCAAAATCTGCCAAAGAAGAGAAAAATAAAGAAGGTGAATTCCTTCTATGAACTAGGAGTCTTCTTCTTGATGTTGATGGTCCTTCTCAGATTCTTCACCTGTAGCTATTTCTGGTGGTGGGAACTGATAGAAAACCTTGAGTCTTCCCAAAATGAACTCAAGTTGTCCATTGATCTGATCTAGAGTTGAACTGGTGTTTGGAAAAAGTGACCTCACTGGAAACACCCAGTTTTTCGGACCCTGACCTCTACCCCGAAACTTTAATGTCTTCAAAATTTCCCAGGTGTTCCTTAAAATATTCAAACTCAGAGGTCCAAAATTTTAGACTTGCAGTGGGCTGAAAGGCTAAAAAAACCCTTTCTTTGGAAGGCCGAAAGGCCGAAAAACTCTCCCTTGGTAGAATTTTAGCCAAGTGTTGAAAATATTGTCCTGTCTACCTGGTATTTGAACCCTGGAGCTTCATCTAGTAAAGACCTCTAGGTGAGCTTCCTGGAGCCTTTGCACTATCTACTGAATTGATTCAAAATTGATCTCTTTTCTCCTTATCTTAGCGATCCTTCGTTCTCGCTTCTTTTTGAAGGTAGTTAATTCAGAAGTGAAGAACGTGATCTCTTCTTTGTGCTGTGACACTCTATGTATTTCTTCTTTCATGTAGAACAATTGCTGCAAGGACTTTGGTTTTAACTCTAGCCAGAATGTCTTTGAACTATTGGACCACTTCCTTGGAGGAATGTAGAGCTTGTTGGCTTTCATCTCGGTAGACGTTGAGGCCAACACCCATAAAGAAGGTATCTATATCTTTGATCAATTTTATTACCTCCTCCCACTTTTCATCTATAAGGGCCTGGTTCTTTTTGTAGGCCTTAATTATTTTGGCCATTTTCTTGGTCCAAGTCTTAAATTTATCCAATTCTTCACCCTCATAGACTTTAACCAAAATTTGGAAGCATTGCTTTCGGATTACCTCCAAATCCTTGAGAGCTTCTTGCCAATTATTTATCTCTAAATCTATACCTCCATCATTTTCTACCAAGTCAATGAGTGCATTAACTTCAACTAGTATGGTCCGGTATGGCCTAAACATTAATGGAATCACCCCCTCTCCAAATTTCTCAAAGTCATTTTTACAATCGACGCTTTCCTGGATGAACGAGGAAGTCAAACCTGCCAAAAAATTGGGTGTGGCCTTCTTATCAAGCATAGCTTGTAATGAAGCCACTGAAGAGTTTGGGTCAATGGGACCCACCATCTTTTGAATGAACCCCTTTAGAGCCTCATTTTGGTCTATTAGAGATTTTATGGTCTCGTTGCCTTTACTCATGAACCCCAGAGCATGCTTGAGTCCCAAAGCTACTAATGTCTTGCTCCCTTCTCTAGTTGGTTCCCCCAAGTCCACCTCCTTGAATGTATAGTCTCCTGATGAGCCTGTGGTTTGAGAAATTCTCAGGCGTGGGATAGCTATTTGTGCTTTCCATCGACCCTTAGTGTCTTGGGTCACATATGACATGGTTTTTGCAAGCACACTCCCGTCTTCATGGTGGAAAGCTTGCTTTACAACAGTTATACTTGTATCTTCTCCATCTAGTTCACTTTTGTATGTTTACCAGAGGTGGTTACAGGTTCATATTGTGTAACCTGGAGGATCAAAGTGAGGCTTTGCATTTCTGACTCTATTTCTTTTCCCGATTCCTTTTATTTCCCCCTTTCTTGTTCATTTCCTCCTTCCATCATTCCTTCCCCTTCAGCATCCACATCCTTTTCTCCTTCTTCCCTTCCTCCATCTTTCTCTCCTTGTTTAGTTACCATGTTTCCTCCTTCTTTGTCCAGTGCCTCTTCCTCTGAAGTGTCAATTAATACCTCTTCTCTCAAACCGGTTATGGCCTCCAGTGTGGACTGGAAAGGTGATGTGTCTTTAATACTTACTGCTCCTTCGGTCGCCTGGGTGGCACATGTTGAAGGAATTAATGTTGGTGGGGTAGGTTTTGATATGGCTGGAGTGAAAGATGGGAGAATGGTAGTAGTAGATAGAGGCAAAGTTGGCACAGGTGTAGGTGTTGGGGTTGCAATTGATGGTGGTGGAGTAGGAATTGGAGGTGGTAGAGAAGTTGGTTGGGTAGGTATATGAGGGGGTGGAGTGGAAACATAACTCCCTCTAGCTACATTGTCTACTACTAAATTTTGAGTTACCCTACTGTCTTGGGTTTTAGGCCCTTGGAGTAGAATCATAGCTTACTAGTGGAGCGGGAACATTCACCGGAAGATTGGAAAACTGGACCAGTGGAGGAGCAAGGGCCACCTGAGGTTGTATGAATGGTGGTGGAGTGAGGGCTACCTAATGTTGTATCAGTGGTGGTGGAGTGAGGGCTACCTGAGGTTGTATGAGTGGTGAACCCCCAGTATGTGTATCTTGGCCCTGATCTGAAAAGCCTTCTAGTCCTTCAAAATTAGAAAGCATGAACTCATTCGATCCCAATGCATCCAAAGGATTATCCTATTCCTTGGGATCCTCTTTAAATTTTTTAGTAATCTCTTTAGCTCTCCTCTTTTGCAACCTCATCTTCTGCACCAGGGGCTCATTTGCATCCTCCTCCTTAAGCACTTCTTGCATAGTTTCTAACTCTGGAGATTTGGAACTCTTCTTCCTCTTATATTTTTTCCTCTCCTTGGTGGGGGAATATTGGCTAGAAGTAGATGGTCCCTCTCCTGATTGAGGTTGTGATAGTCCTGCTGGTGGGTTAGTCTGGCCCGTCATTCTAGTTTTCTTAGGCCTAGGATTGGAGCCATATTCAACTGGTCGTTCATGACCATACACCATTCTTGGCTTCTGAGGGGGGGGCTTCTTATATTTAGGAGTTGTTGACTTCTCTCCTTGTTGTCTCTCTACTTTCTTAGAGGGCCCCATTAATGTTTTCACTAGGATCAGACTCATTCAGTGTGGCTTCTTGATCCAAGATATAGTGGTCTTTATCGTGTGCCTTTCCCTGAAGTCTATGTCATCATTTGCATCTTTGTCTACCTCAGTGTTCATCATTGGCCAGTCATACACCTTATCTTTTGTGTAAATGTCTTCTAAGATGTCTTTGGAATCATATTCACATACCTTCGGGGAAATAGGAACCTTCAACACCTCTTTTGCCAGAGTTAGGTTCATTCTGCAGTAATCTCATATTCTAACCTCATGGTCATCTATACAGTTTATCCAATGATATTCTAGATGTGGCTCATGTACGTAGAATTTTCTGATGATATGGCTATAAGTACCTATAGGATCGAAGCAGGCTCGTACTGTCTTGCAAAGTTGTAAGGGATAGTTATCCCATTCAAAAGCAAGGGATTTTAGACCTTCATGTCCTGTAGTGTGTAGGGTCCCAAATAGATGGGGAAGTCCCAATAGTGCTTCTTCTTATTTTTTATGTGCTCGTATGCATCCGCGAGCTACCTGGCCATCTCTAAAATGATTATCCAGTTGGATGGGTACCATGGCAACTTCTTTGGTTGCAAGGTTGATGTGACTATTCTAATATATGAGAACATCCTAAACTAGAAAAAATAGGCCCCAATGGCCCTTACTTTAGCAAAATCCTCTTCTGACATCTGTTTAGCAAAGTAACCCTCAATAGATCGGATGACTGCGAATATGAATGTGTCATTGACTATCCTATAACTTGGGGAATCCTTTGACATGTTAGCTCCTTTTACCAGCTCTGGGTATACAAGATGGGGCCATGCATTTGGGTCATTTAGAATTCCTCTCTTGGTGAGACCAGGATAATCTACCTAGGCCAGTAGTAGATACACTATGTAAGTGCTCATGTAGAACTTGGGGTTATGCTACACTACTATCAACTGCTAATCCAGATTGTCACTATTAATAGTGCCCCAGTCGAATCTTAGCTTTCGTTTCCTGATCCTCTCTATCCATAGGATCATCTAGTGCTCAAGTTGGGTGGACTGTGGTAACCCATATACCCTTCTTATCATTGTTATAGCTACCTGGATATCATCTCTCATATAACCTCTCCAGAGGTCTATCTTGTCCAGTTTGTTCCTGGGGAGTGGCTGCTTGAGGTATTCCCTATTCATCATCTCATTTATGGTTTTCTCCCTATTGCCAAACCATTTGGTCCCCTTTTTGATATAAAAGTCATAGAATTTGTCTATGCCTTTGTGAAGGTGAAAGATGTCCTCAATGATATCTAGCCTAATGTCTAGCACCACCTGAACCTCAAAGTTTACCACCACTCTCTTATCTAAATTGTAATGATGAGCTAGGGTGATGATCAATTCTGAAGATGAAATAGCCATGGGGTGTGTGGCTACATTTACTAGCCCGAATAGGACTAATGAGGTACAGTCCTCAGATCTGTTCACCGGTTGGGAGCACTGGGTCAGGAATTCATTCCAATCCATGTTCCTGATGTTGGTGTCAGTTACCTCACTGTGTTTGTTCCCCACCTTTGAGCTAGGGGGATTCCCCTTGTATTAATACATCATTGGAGATGTTATCTTGGGTTTAGTCATTCTTTCAAGAAAAGACAAATATCAGTACCTTATTTGAACAAGAAAAAAAACAATTTAAACTATAAAAGTAAGAAAGAGAGCTAAAAAATAGTCAAAGTGCAAGTTTTCACACTTTTAGAATTTTTGGGGTTGCGAACACTGAAAACTAGTTCAGAGATTGACAAGTCTGAAAGTGCGAACTAGTATATGGTAGGGCTAAGTCCATCAGTGGTTTCAGAGTTTCAGAGGCTGAATTGGGAGGGGTTTGCTCAAGGATGTTGAATTGTCTGAACATGGTGAGGAATCAGGATGGACTGATTGGAGGTTTCACTTTTGGCTTTTCATAAATTTTAGACCTTTCAGATGTCCGAAAAGTTGAAAGCCCCAAAATGAAACTTGGCAAAAGTGAAGATCCAGTTTTTGAGCCTTCAGAGGCCAAAAACCTGCGGTAAGTGTCATGACTAACAAGCACACAAGACCCTAAATCTATACCTAATGACATAACAAAACCAAAGGGCCAATAGGGAGGGATGTCCCTGTCATTGAACAAAGATACAGAAGCCCCAAAGGGCGATGAAATGAAGTGCCCTAGGCTTGACATGCACTAGGGACACCAAAAAGACCCTAAACCTAGGGAAAACCGAAAGCACCAAGAGAGGAAGAGTGGAGGGAGCCTACCTCGATTGATCGAGCAAAGGGAGGGAAAACAAGAAAATTGGAAAAGGAAGGTGGTTGGTGAGGAGGAGAAGATGGAATGCGAGTGAGAGCACAAACACAAAAAAATGCAAAGTGAAGAAAATAAAAGGAGGTTACCCCTTTTATAACCTGTAGACTGACATCAGTGGGTTCAGGGTTTCAGATACTGAATCACCAAAAAACCTAAAGGAGGACCAAGAACCTTTTGGCCTTTCAGTGATTTCAGACTTCAAAATCACTGAAAGATCGGGTCTTCAGCCTTTCAGCCCTTTCGGTATTTCAGAGGACCCAAGTCCTCCGAAAGGCCAAAAGGGTTGAAATATCGGGTCTTCAGAATCACCGAAAGGTCGGGTCTTCAGCCTTTCATCCCTTTCGGTATTTCGGAGGACCTAAGTCCTCCAAAATGCTAAAAGGGAAAAAATATTGGGTCTTTGGCCTTTCGGACATTCCAGTATTTCAGAGGACTTAAGTCCTCCGAAAGGCTGAAAAAGGGTTCTTCCTTTATCTTCTTTGGTTTCAGTAATGTTTTCCGGTGGCTGAGTGGATCTCTATGAGGGGTGAACATGATGAAAAGAAAAAAAAGGAAGGGAGGTCCCGATGGCCAGAGGACCAAAGTGGGGTGTGCATTGTGGACCCACAAAAAATAGCCCCAACAAAAGGAGGAATGACCAAGGCATTTCTTTATCATCAACACTCTTCCAAAAAGTAGCTTTGTAGTAGAACCAAACCAAGAGGTAGTGGAGTCAATGATTCTTCAATGACCTCCAATCTAAGGTTCTTCTGTTATTTTTGTTGTGTGTGTTCATGTGTGTTCATTTATTAACCTTTGGTTATGATAACCAAGGCGCTTGCCAGTTATTGCCAACCTTTGCCAAGTAAAACCAAGGCCTCCCCGGAAGAGCTTTGCTACCAGTCAAGTGTCCATAGCCCTGAAAAATTTATCCCCGAGTCCCAAGTATAACCTTTCTCTACTGCAGTTGAGAATCCATAGCCCTAGTAGAGGTTGTCATAATCACCCAAGTCTGTCCTATCTTCTTAGGCTACAACCTTCTTTCTTTGTGAGAACTCCTTTTTTGGGAAAATCATTTTATTTCTTCTATTTTCTTGGATATGTATCAAGCTTATGGACATTAGTGTGTTCCATGCATTTAGGTCCATAACCTTTTTCTTCTCTCTTTTTCTGATCCAAGCAATGATTAAGCAATGTTGCCCAGATCTTTCACTCGTGACCTCTTTGGGGCACTTTTCTTTTGAGTGTTTCTTTTGTTTTTCCTTTTGGGTTCTTCTTTCTTTTGTTATTACCTTCACATTCAGTTTAGACTTGGGTTCTGGGATCGGTGGGTACCCAAACCTATGCACTCAGGCTGGCTACAACTGACAAGCACCTTAGAAACCAATGCCCTCTGGTGTTGTACCTTAATGTGATTGGTGATCAGGATGACCAAACTTTGAACTCCTTCTTGTCTGTCAATGATAATCATCACTACTTTGTCTTTTGGGAAGGTTCTCTCACACTGCATGTGTCCTTGCAGAACTTTGACTAAGAAATACCTCTGCTCCTCTTGCGAAACACCTTGGACCACATCCAAAACATATTGACCCAAAGTGAAAAATAAGCCCCAACAAAGAAGAAAGGAACAAACACGAGTGGAAGAAAGGACTGATGGTGAGGATGACAAAAGGGAAAAAATGCAAAAGTGACTATGGTACAAGGGATGAGAAGATAGTCTCATTTAGGATCTGAAGTAATGTTTGAGGAATTTCCCATTGATAGGTAATGAGGTCAACTCTCTGTCTAGTGTGTTGATCCTAAAAGCATTTTCCCCCAAGATCTCTGATATCTGGTAAGGGCCAGTCCATAGTCTTTGGAACTTGGTATGGCTACCTAGCTTTTCTTTTGCCTTATCCCACATGAGGACAAGGTCAAAGATCTTGAACACTTTAATGGTAGCTCTCTTGTCAAACCACCTTTTGACTATAGCCTGATTTTTTGATACATGTTCCAAGGATAAATTTTTTTTCTCCTCCAAGCTTAGGAGATTCATGAGTCTGACCTGTACCCAGTCTTCCTCCCTTACATATTGGTCCATGAATCTCAAAATTGAGATCTTTAGGTTCATAGGAAAGACCGGTTGTAGGCCATAGACTAACTGATATGGAGACATCCCCAGGGTGTTCTTGATCCTCACACGATTAGTCCACAAAGCATATCTCAACTGCTTGTGCCTGGGGTTTTCATCCAGGAGGTGTTTGATCACTATTGTCATATTTTTGTTTGTAGACTTGGCTAAACCATTTCCTTGCAGATAGTAATTCGAAGAGAACTTGAGGATTACCTAGTTTTCAAAGGCCCATTAAATGAGCGATGATGAGGAAAAAGAGGGAGAATTATCACATACCAGATAGAATGGCATCCCAAACCTAGTTATGATGCCCTCCTCTACGAACTTGGTTATGACCTCAGTGGTACATTCTTTAGAGCTTGCACCTCTATCTAGTGTGTGTAATATTCAGTAGCTATCAAATTAAACTTATGTCCTACAGATGAAAGGGGGTAAATCACTCCAACAAAGTCTAAGCCCCATTGGGAAAATGGGCGTACCTCATAGACTGGTTGTAAGGGCATCATTGGATTTCTCTCTTGAGTTGCACTGGTTTGAAAAGTGTGGCAGGATCTCATGTGCTCACACGCATCTTTAAATATTGTAGGCCAAAAATATCCTTCTCTTAGGATTTGGTGGGAAGTGGCCTCCGTTGACCCATGTGTCATTCCGTATTTATCATGAAAGTCCACCAGAATTTGCTTTGCCTCTACCCTATCCAAGCATCTTAAGAACAAACCCTCATAATTGCATTTGTAGCATTGTCCACCTTTGAGCATGTAAGAGATACTTTTGATCTTTAGAGCTCTCCTCTAGGATGCATTCATTTCTTTAGGGCAGCAGTTCTGCAACAAGTAGTACACTATGTCTTGGTACCATATAACAGTGATTACACCTTGGTCAGTGTATGTTTGGTAGACTAGACCTTCTTCAAACTCAGAGATCAGCTTTATTAGGCCTTGGCCCCTTACCAGCTTCATCGGTTGGATCTCTGGGTCAAACTCTTGGAGGATTTTCATCCATTTTCCTCTGCGTTCCCCTAACTCATTCTGCATCAGGAGGGATTTAACTTCTACGTCTGGAACTATCCCTGTGACTTTACTTATTAGAATATAGTGTCTGAATTTCATCACTGCCTTGACATGATAAAATAACTGCTTATCTAGGTTTGGGTATCTAAGCTTGGCATCTTTGAAAGGGTATCTCATAAAGGTGATGGGTCTTTCATCTTCACCGTTCTCCTTTTGCGTGAGAATGCCAGCGCATGAATGTTCTAACATGAAAGAGTAAACTTTGGATGGGAGGGTATTGTTAGGGCTAGCAAGGACTGGTGCCATAGAAATGGTGTTCTTAATTTCTTTGAAGGACTTCTTGGCTAGGAGAGCCCATTCAATCTTGGCATCATTCTTGAGCATGTCGTTCAATGGTTTTACTATTTCTGTGAAGCCACTAATGAATTTTCTAACGAAGTTGATCTTCCTGAAGAAAGACTTCAATTCCTTGCGGCTATGAGGTAGTGTCAACTTCAATATTGCCTCCACCATCTTAGGGTCAATGGATATCCCCATTTTCTAGATGATATTTCCTAAAATATTTCCTTTAGTTACCCCAAACATGCATTTCTTGGGATTGAGGGAGATCCTGAATTCTCTGCATCTCGAAAGGCACTTCCTGAGATTGTTTATGTGGCCGGCTCTTAGCTTTTTGTATACTATGAGGTCATCCATGTAGATGATAATGCATTTCCCCACTAATCCTTTGAAGGCTATGTCCATTTCTCTTTGGAAGGTGGCTCCAACATTAATTAGTCTGGAAGGCATTCGTCAGTACACAAAAGTTCCCCATTTAGCTATGAATGTTGTCTTCAGCCTATCTTCTTCTTGTACCATCACCTTATTGTATCTAGAATAACCATCTACGAATGATATCATTTGAGATCCATTAACCTTATACAACACTTAATCTAGAGATGTGAGTGGATAACTATCCTTTTGAGAGGACTTGTTGAGGTTCTGGAAGTCTACGCATAATCTGATTTCTCCAGTATTTTTCCTCATAGGCACTAGGTTCGCAACCCATATAGAATGTCAAATCGGGAAGATGATCCTAGCATCAAGAAACTTTTGGACTTCCATTTGAATTAAGGGTTCCATAGTGGGATTCACAGGTCTTTGTCATTTCTTGAAAAGCTTGGAATCTAGTTTCAAAGGGATGTTGTGCACTATGATTGAGGTGTCATATGTCTTCAATTCTTCATAACTCCATGCAATGACATCTTGATATTCAGTGAGGAGCTGGACCATCTTCTCCTTTTCTTCCTTGGTTCCCACCTTTTTGATGTGGACTTCTCTTGGTTCTTCTTCCGTGCCTAGGTTGTAGGTATCACATTCTTTACCATTAGATGTTATGTCAGGGCGTCTTTTTATAGTAGTCTTATCGCTGTAAAAAATTCTTTCTAACTCTACCATTCCCTTGGGTATGGTTTTGGTCTTCAGTTTTATGATGCCATGAACATTAGGTTCTTCAGGTTCAATTGTTTCCTCACCTTCTTTATCTTCATCTATGATCTTCTTTTCGAATACGTCAGCCCACATGATGAACTCTAAGATATGTTGATCATCTTGCAAGACTTGGAAGTTAGTGATATTATCCAGAATGGACGAGGCTGCAAAAAGTTCAACTGAGAATTTCTTTAGTTTGGGTTTCTCCATTGGATGTAGTGAACTGGATGAGACCACCAATGCGTTAGCAACAACATTCTTTCTCCTCAGGATGGTTTTGATGTCGAAAGTGTTGAAGTCATTAATGAGATCCCATGCTCTATTCCAATAGACTGAGAGTCTTTTATCATTGCAAGTATATTGACTACGGACCTTCTTGACAACCAATTGTGAGTCTCCTTCCACCATCAAGATTTTTATTCCTTTCTCATGAGCTAGGAGAAGTCCGTGAACCAAAGCTTTGTATTCTGCAAATTTGTTAGTGCAAATGAACTGCAATCTATAAATAGCATAAAAAGACTTACCTCTCAAATTTATCAGTTTGATTCCCACACCGGCCCCTTGTTTACACTTGGAATCATCAAAGTGTAGTTTCCATATCTAAGGTGGTTTATTAAAGGTTGGTTTGGTTGATCTTTTCTTAGAGAAACCCTTGGCTTCTAGCTTCCAGTTTCTCTCTCCATCACTATCGGAAGAAGTTAATTCTCTTGTATATTGAGTATGCCTAGGTTTGGGGAGCTTATTGTCTTCATCACCTTTATCCTCTAGTATTCCCTTATGAGGGGGACATGCTCCATCATCCAAGGTACTCTAATCACTAAGCAGGTTCAGGGCAGGGCTCCTATCATCAGAATCTAACACACTATCTTGGTTTTGGGGTGTACTATTTGCAAGGAGTGAGTTGTCTATATCTGGTGCAACATTGTTCTTTCTTTCTACTCCAAGTGTACCTTCCTTTATTGTCAGTGCTTCCAGTAGCTCATTTGGTCGGGTAATCTGAGCCAACACTTGGGATAGTGCTTCTTGAGAACTGGGGCATGTAAAATTGGAATGGCTAGTTTGATGTAACCGATAGTATCCAGGTGGTAACAAGATGTTAGGATCTGTGTCTGGACCTAAATGCCATAGGCTAGCCATGGTGCTATTGATGAAACTTTAGAATATGTCATCACCAATATTCAGCTCTAGGAGACCTTGGATGGGACTATGATCTGAGTCTTCACCCTCTCATATTTGAAACATGAAGACGTTGTCCAATTGATAAGTGCCCAAGTCGGTTTGAGTGAACAAAACTTCATTCAAGGCATTGTACTCGGTGATCATCCTTTTCAGTTTAGGCTCTGCATCTATCTTAATCTGGTTGTTCAAACCTCTCCATGGTAGCCAGAGTTGGGTGAAATCTATAGAAATCCATCATCTTAAACATTTGGTCCACTCTCAACTTAGCAACATACCATAAGTCTCAGGGATGTCCACTATGTATACATCAATGCGTTCCTGGATCTGTGGATCCATGACTAGTTGGATGTGCACATATTTGAGGACACCAATCACTTTGACCTCAGTTTTCTCTAACTATATGACCACCTGGTTTGTTACTTGGGGAACCATCCCTAACTTTTGGAAAATTGATAGGGGCATAATGTTGCATGAGGCTCCTGAATCAATTAGGCAATTATGTAAGTTTTTTCCGAACATCTGCAGGCTGAGTAGGAACGGAGGAACCTCTGTCCTACCAATGAACACTCCTAGGAATGCCTAAGATGTGTTGACATGGGATGTAGGCACCCTGGTGCTGTTGGTTGATGGGCCATCTTTTGAATGGTCCAAGGATCTTAAAAGGGCTTCCTTTTGAGATGGGAAACCTTGGAATAGATCGAACATAGAGATGTTCACCTTAGTTTTCTTGAGTTCATTTACTACACTATACTTGTCATTTGACCAAGCCATTCCTTGGTAGCTAGCATATGTACTTTTTGTAGGAGGTACAGGAGCACTTGGGCCTTTTGGAGGTATGAGATTGTTACTAGCCTGAGGATCTTGTGGAGTTGGTTGCTTTCCTGGAGGTATGCCATCGATGAGGGGTTCCTTTATACTTTGAAGGTTATATGAGTTTCATTGATCATTTTGGAAAGCATGTACTTTAGAATATTCAGACTCATTTTCCCTTTGAAAAGGGAAGACAAATTCATCTTCTCCTGTATAGGCTTCTAGGCCTCCTTCCTTTCCAGACTCATAGGAATCGAACACCATAGTGTTGAATTGTACCGGGGACCCTTATAGATTCTGGGTGTATTGGTCTTGAGATTTATTCCCATATCCATTATTGCCTTGATGTGTATTTGGAGCCCCAACAAAATTAGCCTCCAAAGCTTCATAGGAATTGGCATTTTCTACTGGGATGCTGCCATTATTGGGTCTAGTATTCCATGGCCGATTTGGTCTCTATTGTCCAAATGGTTTCTCTTGTGTATTTTTGTTGTTGTATGTATTGAAACCTCTGTTTGGATTATGAGGGTATGTATTTGGACCAGAAAATGCTCGTTGGTGTCCACCTTGATTTTGGGATGGGTTTAGCTTCATCCTAGTAACCTTGCTAGTGAGTTGTGATAAAGTTTTATTTATGACATCTAGCTCAGAAGCCATGAGGGCATCAGGTTAAGCTTGGGGCAAAATCCTCTATTCTACGAACGTTGTTTTATGAGCTTCGTACCCCGAATAAGTAATAGATGGAGGTGCGGTTGCATATGGTTGCGCTGGTATAGGATTTAGCATAGGTAGGTGGCTTCCTGAAGCCTGATTGTTTGCTGCAAATGGATGTGGGACAGAAAGATTATTCATGATGGGCATAGCCGGATAGCTTCCTTCTTGTGGATCCATTTGCTGAGTGAAAGTGGCAGCTTCATTGTATATCTTTTTGATCACGTCTCTATCTGGCAGAGGAAGTGTTCTTAGAAAGGTTGAGGTGAATGGATCTAAAGCTTTCAAGTAAACTTGTATGATAGCCTCATTTCTTATAGTGTAAGGAGCTTCCAAGTTTTGGTGCATTTTGTGAAAGAGATGATTAAACATAGCAATGGGCTCCTTGGGATCTTTCCTCGTAGTTATGAATAGATGATGTGTTACCACAGGATCAACATACAACTTGAACTGATTGAGAAATTTGGTTTTGAACTTGTTCCATACAGAGATAGATCCTCATGGTAAGTTTAGGTGCCAATTCTATGGAAACTCTCCCAAAGTGTATGGGAATAGATGACATACAACATCTTGGCAGGCAATCTCTTGGCGGTTGCAAATTTATTTGAAGGCATAAATGTGTTCTTCTGTTGTCCTATATTTGCCATATATGAACCGTGTACAAAACTTCTTCAGATTTTTGGGTAACTCATGGAGCTTCCCAACAAAGTTCAAAGGTGAGCTTGTTGTGTTAGCAAAAAATGCCATTGGACGAGGTTGCTGCAAATGTTGATTTTGTACGTTCTGATTTTTATTGAGGGCTGAAGTAATAGTTGGGGCAGCAACGTGTGATTTCTATCCAAAAGGATCTTGAGATTCAGCAAGGTGATGAGAAGATTTATCCTTTTCTTTACCCTTTTTGATGTGAGCTTTTTGATGATGAGTGAGTTCAAGAAACTCGCCTCTTTTAGGAGATGATCTAAGCACACACTCGAATTTCTCTAGAGAGAAAGATCCAATATTATCCAGCTTTCAAGTCTTGGGCCCTCCTTCTAGTGCCACTTTTGTTGAGCATTGTTTTAACACAAGCCAACATGCTAGGATTTTGAGATTCGATTTCCTCTCTTAAAAGAATAACAGAGTTATTCCCAAGGTTCTTCGGGGTCGGGTCACAACCTGCTTGGTTACTCAGTTGAAGATAAATGTGATTGTTCATGAGGAGGCCTTTGTTGGTATGTTCAAGACATTAAAATGCAAAATATCATTAATTTCTCTTTAGGTTTTTTCTGTTTTAACAAGTATAGGTGTTGTACATAAATGCAATTCATTGTATTTTTTTTTTTTTCAAGATGGTGATTTTCAGAATTTAAAGACAGAATTTGAAGAGATGAAGGTAACAAGATATAAAGAAAACTATAAGGAAGAGTAAAATCCTTAGGACATAAACCTCTGTAAACCCTTCCTTGTGAATTGAATACTGGAGAGATTTGGAACAACCCACGAAGCATAAACAAGACCAAGTCACAATTCACTACTTCACAGATGTAAGCGTTTGGAGAGAAGATGTATTAACTCATGCAAGATATTAAAAATCTATCAAATCATGAAGCCACAAAGATGTGCGCACCCATGAGATGGATTTATCATTAAGCCCAAAGATGATATTTTCCACACATTCATCACAGCAAGGTAGACATACAACAACAAACTCCAACTAAAAGTAGCACAAATTTGAAAAACAACAACACAAAGGGCTCTTTGAAAGTAAAGAATAATGCAAGCATACAGTCAATAAATTTGCATAGATAGCAGTAATTCACAGACCACAAATGAAGCACCGAATGTAGATCTTTATTGTATTAAAAATTTGGCCCTTTACATTGTTTTTTTATTACAATATATAGATTTTTGATCTACAACTCTGATTTTCAGGGCTAGGGCTTCAGAGAGTTTAAACTACAGAATAAAAGCTAAAACTAGAAATTTTCTAAAGGGAAACTATTGCTAACTAATACTATGTAACTTGCATGGATTCTTAAACCCATTTACAATCCATTTTCTCATGCAAAGAGGGAAAAATCTGCCAAAGAAGAGAAAAAGAAAGAAGGTGAATTCCTTCTGTGAACTGGGAGTCTTCCTCTTGATGCTGATGGTCCTTCTCAGATTCTTCACCTGGAGCTATTTCTAGCAGTGGGAACTGATAGGAAACCTTGAGTCTTCCCAAAATGAACTCAAGTTATCCATTGATCTGATCTGGAGTCAAACTGGTGTTTGAAAAAAGTGACCTCACTGGAAACACCCATTTTTTTGGACCCCAACCTCTACCATGAAACTTTAATGTCTTCAAAATTTCCCAAGTGCTCCTTAAAATATTCAAACTCAGAGGTCCAAAATTTTAGACTCATCATGGCCCAAAAGGCTGAAAAACCTTGAGGAGGTCAAAACACTGAAATCTTTGAAGGTCGAAAGGCAAAAAAATCGGAGGCCGAAAGGCTGAAAAACTCTCCCTTGGCAGAATTTTAGCCAAGTGTTGAAAATCTTATCCTGTCTGCCCGATATTTGAACCCTGGAGCTTCATCCAGTAAAGAACTCTGGGTGAGCTACCCAGAGCATTTGTAGTATGTCCTGAATTTCTTCAAAATTGATCTCTTTTCTCCTTATCTTAGCAATCCTTCATTCTTGCTTCTTTTTGAAGGTAGTTAATTCAGAAGCAAAGAACGTGATCTCTTCTTCATGCTGTGACATTCTATGTATTTATTCTTTCAGGTAGAATAATGGCTACAAGGCCTCCTTTGTATTAACTCTGGCCAAAATGTCTCTGAGTTGTTGGACCACTTCCTTGGAGGGACGTAGAGCTTTTGGGCTTTCATCTCGGTAAATGTTGAGGCCGACCCCCATAAAGAAGGTATCTATATCTTTGATCGAACTTACTACCTCCTCCTGCTTTTCATCTATGAGGGCCTGCTGCTTCTTGTAGGCCTTAATTATTTTGGCCATTTGCTCAGTCCAAGTCTCAAATTTATCCAATTCTTTAGCCTCATAGACTTTAACCAAGATTTGGAAGCGTTGCTTTCGGATTACCTCCAAATCTTGGAGAGTTGCTTGCCACTTAATTATCTCTGAATCTATACCTCCATCATTTTCTACCAAGTCAATGAGTGCATTAAATTCAACTATTATGGTCTGGTATGGCCTGAATATCAATGGAATCGCCCCCTCTCTGAATTGCTTCAAGTCATTTTTGCAATCGGCGCTTGCCTAGATGAACGATAGAGTCAAACCTGTCGGTAAATCGGGTTTGGCCTTCTTATCAAGCATGGCTTGTAATGAAGCCACTGAATAGTTTGGGTCAATGGGACCCACCATATTTTGAATGACCCCCTTTAGAGCCTCATTTTGGTCTATTAGAGATTTTATGGTCTCCTCATCTTTACTCATGAACCCTAGAGCATGCTTGAGTCCCAATGTTGCTAATGTCTTGCTCCCTTCTCTAGTTGGTTCCCCCAAGTCCACCTCCTTGAATGTATACTCTCCTAATGAGCCCATGGTTTGAGAAGTGCTCGCGGGTGGGATAGCTATTTGTGCTATCCATCAACCCTTAGTGTCTTGGGTCACATATGACATGGTTTTAGTAGGCACACTCACGTCTCCATGGTGGAAAGCTTGCTTTACAGTAGTTATACTTGTATCTTCTCTGTCCAATTCACTTGTGTAGGTTCTTTTCTAGGGTTTTATCTCCTTAGTAAATCAAGTAGGTCTACCAGAGGTGGTTATAGGTTCATATGGTGCAACCTGGAGGATCGAAAAGAGGCTTTGCATTTCTGACTCTGTTTCTTTTCCTGATTCCTTTTCTTGCCCCCTTTCTTGTTCATTTCCTCCTTCCATCATTCCTTCCCCTTTAGCATCCACATCCTTTTCTCCTTCTTTCTTTCCTCCTTCTTTCACTCCTTGTTCAGTTACCACATTTCCTGCTTCTTTGTCCAGTGCCTCTTCCTCTGAAGTGTCAGTTGATACCTTTGCTTTGAGACTGGCTATGGCCTCCGGTGTGGACTGGAAAGGTGATTTTTCTTTTATAATTACTACTCCTTCGATCGCCTGGGTGGTGCATGTTGAAGGAATTAATGCTGGTGGGGTAGGTGTTGATATGGCTGGAGTGAAAGATGGGAAAATGGTAGTAGTAGATAGAGGTGGAGTTGGCGCGGGTGTAGTTGTTGGGGTTGCAATTGATGGTGGTGGAGTAGGAATTAGAGGTGGTAGAGAAGTTGGTGGGGTAGGTATATGAGGGGGTGGAGTGGAAACATAACTCCCTCTAGCTACATTTTCTACTACTAAATTTTGATCTACCCCACTGTCTTGGGTTTTAGGCCCTGGAGCATAATCGAATCTTACTAGTGGTGCGGGAACATTCACCAGAGGATTGGTAAACTAGACCGGTGGAGGAGTAAGGGATACCTAAGGTTGTATGAGTGGTGGTGGAGTGAGGGCTACCTGAGGTTGTATGAGTGGTGGTGTTAGCACTTTTTCTTATACCACAACCTTAAAATGATAGTATAGTGAATATACTTGAATGAAAACTCCTTTATGAAAAGAGAAAGGCTACTTGCTAAGGATTGGATAATATCCTTCTTCATTTTTGAGCTCCACATACTCAGGCAGGTATTACCTAGATAGTTCACTATGTTTCAAGTAAACCTCAAATGGTGGATTGGGTCTTCACTGTTATGTCATTATATTTCTGATTATATCAACAAGATACCACTCTTCAGATGACTGGAAACAATTCTGAAACAGAGCTTGACAGGGAACTACTTATAACTATAATCACAAATAACAGTGGCATAAGGATTCTTATCCTTCTTCTTTTTATGAGTTTAAACTCAAGGGTAAAAGCACAATAATCTGTCACCCTTTTACAAAGGAAAAGGACAACAACACCAAAACTGTAAAACTTCAAGGGCATAAAAGTCACATTTCTATTGAGAATTTGAAGATGATGTAAACTG
>MU223463.1:2375516-2401803 GCA_018584345.1 Thuja plicata
ATGACATACATTAATAATATAGTTTAAATTTTTACAAGAAATTGAATGAAATTACCAGGTTCTATGAGGTTTGAAACATGATCATAATCTTCTTATGCAAATGCATGATTTAGGTCTTCATTTCTTATATCATCTTGATCTTGTGGCTCACTAGGTGTTAAGGATTTTTGTTGCCATTCTTCAACCCATTTTATATTCTCGCATTCTTCCCATTCACCTGCAACACAAAATTGACAAAAATGTGCAAGCTCCCTAGTCCATATAGGCCAAGTGATAGAATTGGAACTCATAAATGAATGCCATATAGCACACCCACTGATTGTATCACAATCATGTCTTGAAAGGATATAATTATCTTCAACTAGCCAGAAGAAATGCCTGATTGTAGAGTTCTGACTTGATCCTGTAGACAAACTTGTTTTACACCACTCAAAAATTGCACGTACATCTTTAAATTTTGCATTTTCCTCCAATTTGATTTGCTCTCTACACAGGGCTCTCTTAACACATGCACCGGCACCATCGTGTTCTCCTTTACCTACTCAACCAATAAAAAATTCTAGCATTCTTAAATTGCCCTGTGCAATTATCTGACCATATTAGATGTTGTGTTATAGGAATTTCGCTCTCCCTTAAATTCTCATAAAATATCTTAAATAAATACTAGACAAACTCTGATGAATGCAATTTATTATCAGTCATATAGAAATGATACTCTTAAAAAATTTGATCATCCTCTGTACTATTAGGTGCATGCCTATAGATGATATGAACAAACATTGTTACTTGCACTAAATTATAATATTGTGGTTGGATCTCATCTTGTGATGCAAGTGTTTAGTTCTATGAAAATTCAATGACTGAAAGTATACTACCAATTGGAAATGTATTCTTACATATGTGAAATTGTCCATCAAGCCATCTAGCATTTTGGGAGTGTTTCAAATATTTAGGTACAACCTTATTCTTGAATTCATTCATAAATGCATGAACACTAACTTTTTTAGTAATTAGCTCACACCATTTTCCATCCTTTCCTTCCTTCAATGGATACTCAATAGTTTAAAATCTTTTTACATCAACTAATTGATTACCCAAATCAATTGAAATATTTTCATGCAAACATTCATCTAAAAATGCAAGATTGCCACATACATCACATACACCAGAAACACATGCATTCAAAAGTAAAAAATGCTCATTAGGTGGGTTACAAAACAAGCCTGATATAAATTATTTTACAATTTGAGGTGCTATATTTATACCGCATTCTTGCAACATTTCATTAGTATGCATGGTAGAAAGTATAGATCGAAATACATCATAATGATAATGAAATTTAACGTGAATTTTTAAACAACACGTTACCCTTTCCTTGTTAATCATGACATACCATGGTTTACATTTTTCAAAAGATCTTTGACTAATAGAAATAGTTAACACCTTAACATCCACAAATTTTTTATACAATTCAGTTTGAGTCATATCCAAAAGATGTATTAGATGTGGATCACAAATTTTTGAGGTGACTCTTAATTTAAGAACATCTCTAGCATTAGGTGATACTCTTGTATTATCATGCCAAAAATTTTCAATCAAAGTTTTGACTTCACCAGTAAGTTTCATGTTAGATCTCGGGAGTCTGCTACTAAAGCTCCACAAATGGTTTGTCGGATCACTTTCAAACTTAACTCTTCTCTTTACAACTCTTGCTAAAGTTTTACGATGAATATTAAGATATCCACTTATGTTTGTCATCATTCTTTTATCACAAGTAGTTTTTTTTAGTAAAGCCATTGTTATTGCTCATCGTGCTGCATTCCTATCTTTAGAACAAATTTTCTTTTCGATTGTGTCAAAGGCACTAGCAATAGTTGATACAACTTGTTTTAGAGACTCATCATTCTTCTTAGATTTCACATAAATGCCTAACCTATTCATCACTTTTCTAATTTTAGTCATTTTAATTAGTTTTAACATTAATTGACATTGAAACCCAAATTCCTTATTATAAAAAAAATTTCTAAACAATCTACTCGCATATGTCCTAATCTATCTCCATGAAACCAAACCATCCAGATTGTCTAGCACATCACTTTTAATTTTAAATTGTTCATTCATTTCATTATCATCCAAAGGGGTTTCTTTCTCAATTGGTGTTTGTATGTCTACATACACATTGTTGATCTCAATTATCATTTGATTGACAATTTCAATTGCGGTTTGAATTTCACTTTCAATTGGAGTTTGACTATTAGTTCCTTGATAATGATGATTAACATTACTGATTTGGGGTGTTTGATGTGCAATAAAATCTGTTACTCTATTTTTAGAAAGAAAATCTAAATTATTTATAGAGTAACCCGCTAATTCAAAAATATCAAGTTCTTTATCACAATAAGTTTCATTAGGCTGTGAAGACATACCTGTATCCAACACTTGATTAGAAAATGCACCTAAATTTTCTCCTATTGCATTTTCTTCTTCAACCTCTGCATCCATCATGGTTTCCTCATTGTTCTCATCTTCTGAGCCAATTGTTGAACTCGATGCTCCAAAATTATCCAGGTTTTGAATTCTTGCTCTTCTTTCTCATTGTTGTTTTGCCTCTTTCTCTCTATTTACTGCAACCTCATCAGCTGTTAGAACCTTTCTTTTCCTCTTTCTGCATTTGTTTGATCCCGTGTTTGCACCAAAATTTGAATTCAAAAGAATCCATTCTTTTCAGATCCAAAACAAGACAAGAAAAAAGAATGTTCTTTCCTAATATTCTTTCAGCAACACGGATATGTCATACAAATGATTGAATAATCATCAAAAATTGAGAGCAGGCCCACAGAACTATGTTTTTGTCTCCAACAAATATTTTAGAAATGGGCACCCATTATTTAAATGAAATGGGTGTCTGTTTATGAAACGGGTGCCCATTTTATAAAATGGGTGCCCATTTCAGTTTCAACTGTCGCAAACAAAACAGGCACCCATTTTTTGAATTTTAAATAACAGGTGCCCATTTCTAAAAACTAGGAGTGGGGACTATACCTACACCTTGGTTTTTGGTTCAGGAAAGGCTTGGTCCCACCAAGCTTCTGCTTGGCCTTGCAAAAATATGACTAAGGCATTTAAAAACAAAATTTGCACCTTGTCATGATTTTTTGGAGGTCTTCCCGAATGAAATTTTAGACGAAACAAAAACCATTTCAGTTCATATTGTACAGATTATAAAAATATAATTTTTATAGTGATATGACAAATTTTAGTATTTTTCCAATAATTATTACGCCAAATTGGTACCTAAAGTTAAAATAGTAAGGTTAACTAAAATTTTAATAACTTTTTTGATTTTAGGTTTTTAAAAAAATGAATTATATGTGACCAATCTACATAGAATTTACTTCAAAATAAAAAAATAAAATTTAAAAAAGGTGAAATTTTCAACAAATTATGGTGGTCGTACACCAGAAGTTTTGAAAATGTACTTTGTACTCAATTAAAAATGAGTAAAAAAAATTCAATTAAAAAAAAAGTAAAAATATTCTAACCAATCTTTGCTGTATTTTCTATCTTCCCCGAGAAGGATTTAGAAAAATTCATTTATTTACTTCAAAATAGGGTGGTTGTACACATGGGGTATGGTCCTGAAACAAATATTTTGAAGCAGGGGTTTTTAAACATGCCTACTAAAATATATTTTATACCATGTGGGTATTAAAAATAATTAAATATTTGAAAACTAGACTCCAAGCACTACATTTCCTATTAGTAGAGTTTTCTGAGATTCAATCTCTAAGTGCCTCAAATTTGACATCAATTGACAGAAAATTTGAAAAACAAGAAAAACACTTCCACTTTTTGCCCAAAAAGTGGACTCAACTTCTTGTTGGCACCCAAGTATGTAAATATGAAAGTTTGGACTCAATAGAAACCATAAACCTCCATGATTTTGTGCTTGGAATCCACCTTGAAGAGAATGAATGAGTGTTGAGGATGCACAAAGGATCTTGAAGGAATACCACACCACCATGATGGCTAGATCTAGGGTTTGAATGATGAATCTTGAATGCTTGAACCAAATCCATTCAAAGGCTTGAAAAATTGAATCCTTGATATTCAATGGAGAACTTGAATGCTTGAGAGGAAGACTTGAACACCTTGAAATCTTGGAAACATGTAGAACAAATGGATGCTTGAACTTTTTTCTTGATTACCTCTTATCACTTAATTGATATCCATAGTCAAAACATACTTCTTTATAAGGAAATAATGTTATATGATAAACAAATGCCACTAAGCTAAGGAAAGTAGATCCTTAGATAAAGGAAGAAGGAAAATACCTTGCCCCCTAGGTGTGAAGGAAAGGGATATTTCAAATTATATCAAGAGATTTCATAGCAAAGAGATATCTTTACAAAACAAATGTCATAGAAAAGATATCACGAATGATTATAAATATTTATAGGGATAAAATATAGAAAGAATAACCAATTAAGCTCCGAACAAGATATATGCTAAGAGAAAAATGGATCCTAGAAGACTGGAATAAAATACCTCTTGCCCCCCAGTGAAGAGACAAGAGAATGCAATCTAACTTGTAGAGGAACGAGGGGAATTCCCTATATCAAAATTATGAAGAAATTGTAATACTGCATGGGAATGAGATATAATTCCCAAAGCAACTCTTTCTCTAACATATAGCTTGAAATTCACACAATCAGCAAGTAAATGTTTATTACTATAATGAAAAGGACATTTATATTTAGAGAGAGAATTTCTTGGAATAGGTTTGAAGATTTCTTTCTTGGAATTCATTAATTGGACATACACTTTCTTAGCAACATCTTGAGGAATATCATGGTGATCTAAAGAAGGTATTGAAAGAAGACCATGAAGAGGAGGATGGTGGTTAAGATCCACTACCTTGATTGGAGGGGGTGGGAAGCCTATACCATGCATATCTTGTTTAGGAGATGAATGAATTGGGTTTTTTAATGCCTTGTTCATTAATACCAAGCCCTAAACCTTTATAGCCTTGTTTATCCACCACAGTATATCCGGTAGTGTACTTATCTTGCAAAGCTTCAATAGGAGGAGATTTATTATGGTTCTCTTGATAAAATGTTGTGTATGGTGGAACTATAGGATTAGGAGAGGTTTCCTTGTTTTTTCCTTTATCATCATCATTGATTGGATAAGGGGGTGAAGGTAAATGAAAGAATCCTCAAACATCATCATCATGTTTCCTAGCTTGAGCCCCATCATAAGTGTGGGAAGAGCTAGGGATTGAAGGTGGAGAAATAGAAATAGGTATATTTGGAATTTCATTAGAATTGATAATATTAGGGTTAGGAAGATTAGGAGCTGAGGTATCATCTACCCAATTTGTCACATAATCCAAAAGAGTAATAAGTCCACTACACAAATATTTAATGAAAGTTTCAAAAGTAGGAAGACTAGTATTTTTTAATCTAAAAATAGCATAAGAAAGTGAAATATGAAGATTAAAAAACATGATGAAATGGATGATACTCTCATAGACATTTTATGTACTATAAAGAGATGCTAAAAGAAGCATGACAAGAAAAATAGCCATACACCAAAAGATCTTCATAATGAATGAGATGCAAGAAGTGTTTTTGTGTTTTTATGAATATATTTTTTTTTTAAATTTTATAATTCAAGAGAATAAAATAAAACTAATATGTATGTGAGAGCTAATGTGAGAGACAAAACATCTAACACCAACAAGAAAGAGTTTTCTATCACGGGTTCACCAAAATGTAAAGGAAGAAAATTGATTTGGTTTTTATTAGGTGAGTTGTATTTCCTTAACCTTTACATTTAATTTGTAATTTTTATGGATGTGATATTGTATTTTTGAATAAGCATGTAGGGGGAAGGAAGATAAGATGTTCCTCTTTTATCGCCAAATGCATGAATGAAAGATCCAAATTGATTAACCCTAAAGTATGATCAATGCACAAATGCATCAACCATTCATAAATGAGAGTAAGGAAGAAGATCTTAAATTATGTTTTATGTTTAAGGAGATATGATATATAATAGTAATTCAAAATAATGAGAGGAAGTACTAACCTTAAAAAATTTTAGATCAAAGAATACTATTTTTTGGGGTCTGTACTTTTTTCCTAGAAAATTTGAAGTATGATCAAGAAAGGAAACGTAGAGATGAACAAAACCCAGAAATATTTTTCTGATCCGACACCATATTATGAAAAAAGTTGACCTTGACCCACTAATCTCACTGTTGACCCAATAATCTCGACCCTAACCTGCACAGGTCTGACAAAAAATCTATTCGTAGATCCTGATAGTTCACTGAAAAGGGTATCCAAATCCAAGTTCAAATCTTTATTCCAAAACCTGTACCTTCAAGAAAAAGAGATTTGTTTGTTGGGGGGAGGGGTTTGCCTTAGTCAAACCCTGATTTAGGAACTAACCTTGAAATCAATAAACTATAGAATGCTAGCAATTAGTAGAATTGAATCTAATAATGAAGCTATGATATTGAATAGATATGCAATTGTAATTCAAATGTAGCAAGTATGTAAATATTAAATTTTGGACTCAATAGAAACCATAAACCTCCATGATTGTATGCTTGGAATCCACCTTGAAGAGAATGAATGAGTTTTGAGTATGCACAAAGGATCTCAAGGAAGATCAAACCACCATGATGGCTAGATCTAGGGTTTGAATGATGAATCTTGAATGCTTGAACCAAATCCCTCCAAAGGCTTGAAAACTTGAATCCTTGATCTTCAATGGAGAAATTTAATGCTTGAGAGGAGGACTTGAACACCTTGAAAGCTTAGAAACATGTAGAACAAATGGATGCTTGATCTTTTTCCTTGAGGACCTCTTATCACTTAATTGATGGTTCTTGCTTGATGAGGGTTAGAGAAAATGAGAGAGAAAGGCTTCCTTTTATATCAAACTAGGGCACAATATTATAAGGAGGCTGACATAGGAGAATTAAATTCAAATTAGGCACATGCCATTAGAAGAGGACCTATATTAAATATAATTTAGGATTTGTCACTTCAGAACCCAAAACAGCCAACCCGGAAGTGGGAAAATGAATTTTTGATGACCTCCGGAAACTGACAAGTTTCTAGATTTGGAAGGGGGACCTATGTCAAGGTTGATGTCAACCCTAACCTAGGTCAAGGTCAAGGATGACACTAACCTAGGTCAAGGTTGAGGTCAACCTTGACCCAGGGGGTCAGAACCCCTACAAAATGTGCCAAGTGGGATAAAAGGTCCCCAGAGAGGCCCAATTAGGTTCCTAAATAGGCACATAAGTAGGGGATGATGCAGAAATGAGGGGATAGTATGATGGTGGTCAAAATAATCCCCTAAGGAGGGCTAAACATTCTTAACAAGGAAGTGCTTCTATTTTAAGATGATACAACCTTAGATTTAAATTGATATGCTTTATGTCATTTCTTGTTACAGTTATAACGATTTCCTATGAATGTAGATGTGGATATAGGAATACCTTTCATTTTGCTCCTCGAAACATTTGATGTGTGGCCTAGTTTTCCATAGTGATTACATGACTTCTTCCTTGGTCTTGGATTTGTGTAGACATCTTTATGATCATACCCTAGTCTGGTATTGTTGTTGACTCTTCTTTGTCCATCCAAAAAATCATCCATCCTTTCGGTACTTTCGTCAGCTTTCTTAATCATATCATTGTGTTGTTGCTGAATTCTTACTTCAAGCTTCATTTTTTCTTTTTCTTCTCTTACCTCACCAATAAATTCTATTTTCTCAATGATTTCTATGTGTTATACACTAAATTTTACACCCTCCCAAGTGCTTGATCCTAGCAATCAAGTATAACATGGGAATCACTTCTAGGTTGTGGGACCTCTAGTATTTGAAGTGAAGCCTCTGGGTTCTATGCTGGTTCCTCTTGGATAATCACCTAATCTGTTCTTGAACATGAAAGTAAACTTGGAAGAAAAAGAGAAAGAAGGAAATATTGAAAGAAAATGAATGAAAAGCAAGTTATCCTACTAGGTGATACACAAAAGGTAACATGAATCATAACACAGTGACCAAACTAGCATGAATATTCTTAGATCTAATAAAACACAATCTTTCTGAATAGGCTTGCATAAGTATTTCATATAGAGGTCTAAAACGGAAATAGCCTATTCAAGGAAAGGAAAGATTTCACAAATGATAACTTTCCCAAGGAAATAGATACAGACTATGACCTGCAAGAAGACACTAACTCCACCAAATAGGCATAGGAATGAGACAAAATAACCAGGGATGAAGAAAATACATAATATTATCTAAATCAGATCAAACAAAGCAGTGCACAAAGATGTTGAAAGAAAGAAATTCTCAGGAACTCCAAGATTTCTCTTATAAAAGACATTATATTATATTTAGTAAGAGAAGTAAAGACAAGGGAAAATCTTCTAGATAGAGAAGATGTCACAGAAAGCTCTTACATAATCTAAAATTCAATGAAAAGTTACGACAAAGAAAACTTGAGGGCAGATAAAATGCCACAAAAAAATATTACATCTGCAAAAAAACTATTAAGCCTTAAAAACTTCTTAAACTACTTATATACATACTCCCCTAGCACACACACTCAAGAGTTGATTCACCGATCAAAATTATGGTTTATTAGATATTACATAAACAATGTTCAAACCCTAAGAATATCAAATCTTCTCATCAATGCATCCTAGAAATATCCCAAAAGATCAGATATGGTCATGAATGCACCTCCCATCGTCATACATTTTACCAGAGAAGTCAGCTCGACCCATCTGTCTATCTGTATCTTGAAAAACTACACCACCACCATGGAGCCCTGAGAATCATATTTTAAATTTTAAATATTTGAATATCGGTGAACCCACAATAGTGGGTTGCACTTTTTTGCCTAAACAAACATTGAAGTCTACATTTTTAAAAAAAATCAGATTCAAATGCATATTGTCGTTAAACTATTTGAAATCGGAAGATGAAGTAAACTAGAGTCTTTTAATATTTTCTGTCTAGATTATAAATATATTCTTTTCTTGTTTATAAATTTATTTGAATGGGTTTTTTTTTCTCCTACAAAAACTGCTATGTTCCTGAAAATGTCATTTTCAAAAAGTTACATTGACTTCATAGAGAATAACCTTTTTTTTTTTTTTTTCTAAAATAGATATCAATGCGATTCTTTCAAATTTAGTTTTTTTACATCCATACCTATGGAATTCAATTGGTTTGACGACATTATCATGATTATTGCATATTTTATGAACGTTTGAAGTAGAGTAAACCATAATTTTGACATACCTTGACTACATAACTTATAACTTGATGTGTATTTTTTGAAATTTAAAAAAACAAATATAGAAAGTAAACTCAAAACTGGAGGGCACTGTTATTTTTCAATTTTTTTTTTCTCTTTTCTACTATTTTTCATTGAACATCAAACTTGGAGGTTTATATTCGATAAAAAACTTACATTGGATGGACGTCAAAAAACATGGACCTAATTAATTCAAAAACTGTTAAAACTATATTCATTAGAAAGCTCTTTTAGCGTATTTGTGTGATGAAAAATAAAATCTCCTTATTCTTCCATTTGAACCCTACACTTGAGCCCTGCAGCCATGAAAACTTTAGATTTGTGTCAGCCTTTGCAAATGGCCTCTAATCAGAGACTATCGATATATCGAAAGTAGTTTCAATCAAAACTAATTAGTTTCTATCAAAACTAATTTCTATCAAAATTAATTGACTAGAATTTCCCTAATAAAGGAATTTAAATAGAAAGTACTTTATATCAAAATTCCCTGTACTTTCTATTGAAAGTACTTTCTCAATCTGCTTGCTTTGGAAATTTTGTGAGGAATTGCTTCCTCCAGAAAAGTGTAACCAACTATTGTGGGTTCACCCATACAATGGTCATAGGAGGCACGGGTACTTGCATCAATAGATCAAAAAATCCCTTGATCTCTTATTTAAAACACAGTCGTCGATCATTCATCTCTATATTACCGTGACTCTGCTCCTACTCATGTTAAACCTTGGTGTATGGAATTTTTCATGTCTCTAAGTTGTTGAAACCTTTGAATAACTCTGAGTTTATAATGAGATTGTACGCTAGCGACAATATTTGGCCCATAATCTATGATCCACATTTAATCTCCAAATCATAGAAGAATATTATGTTTCTTTATGAGACTAAGTGACCACTGCGAGACCAAAGCACGATCAATGGTGCTGATTAAACCATTTGAAAACTTTAAAACCAAACTTAACTTTATTATTAACCCTGGTACATTCAGAGATACAATGACTAAAAATATCTTGCAATCTCAGATCATCTTCTCTAACCATGGTTTTTTACCAGATTTAATGACAACGATGAGATCATCTTTGCATTGATGGCCCGCGTGAAATTTCCAGAACTTTGTTGACTTTTGAATTTATTTGGAGACTCAAAAAAAACCACAAGATCATAATGCAATCAACGGCCAGTGTGAAATATTTAATGAAAGGAATTAACCTTGATCTCATTTGGCGATCATGTGGCTGAAAGGAAAACAAACCAGATTTAACTCTGAGTTTATTTGGGGATTATGAGATTCACTAAGTCGCCGGATCTTGAAAGAATTTGACAAACCTTGGTTTCATTTAGAGACTTTCTGCACAACACATGATCAACATCAAGATCAGTGGTCCTCATGAAATCTCAAAATAAGGACAACATATTCCATTTGCTTATGAGATCGCGCGACTAAGGTAATCTCAAAGTCACCATATAAATAAGAATATTCTATTTCCTTTGCATGACTAAGAGATAAACAAAGAAGGTTAATGGACACATGACTTAATAAGGAACTTAAGTCACTCAAAAAGATAATGAGGAAATAGATCATGGCATGGAGAACTAGGGTTTTATCATGAAAGGCTTAGGGTTCCTGCACTTAGTTCTTTTATATGAACAAGGGTAAACCAGAGACCTAACAAAAATGTAGAGAACAAAATCAAGACCTAGAATCATGATCAGAAAAGTACAAGATGGGCTCAACCCTCATGGGAGCCTCATTTTTCTCCACTTGTAGAAAAAGTTCATATGATAGGAATTGGGGTAACATTTTCATGATTTCTATTGGGTGTCAGCATGCTAGAAATATAAAACCAGTGCCTTTAGACGATCCATTGGGCATAGGAGTCTTCATTGAGCAGAAAAATTGTTGGAAGGAAGGAGGATTGAAACCAAGAGGAGGGAACAATGAAACAAAATAGGGAAAATAACTATATATAAACAAAAAAAACTTGTATGTGTCTGAATGTGACCTCTAAAATTAGGCACAAACACAACATGGTCATTGCTCAATCATTGAATTGTGAAAATGAACATGAATTATCCATTCCACAATATTGATTGAATCGACCTGTTGCCTCCTATTTAGTTTGGGTTTTTCAATTACTCTCAGAATGAGAGCCAACAAACATGACCATTGTTAACATGGAGGATTTTAAAGCATTATAAAAATTGAAATACCATTTATTCTATATGAGATGCAATTACAATCTAAGAATGGAAATGCATATTTTAAGCTAAGAACATGAAATAAATGATAGAATTAAGCTATTTGATACATACGAAAACTAATTTAAGATGCCAAATTACATTACTCTAAATGAAATTATGCTAATTATGTAATAAATTATTGAAAACATGAGAAAATTGAGACAAGATTTTCTGTAGTTTAGATACTCTAAAATTGCTCCTCTCAAAATAAAGAAAAGAAGGTCCATAATATAGAAAAACTTGAAAAGAGGATGAAGAGTTTCTTGGAAAGAAACGGTTGACTCTTCATCTCCATTGAGGAAGATGAGACAAAATTGAAAGAATTATTTAATTAAATGAAGGAATTATTGCCACATGAGTGAATTTTTGAACATGGAATTATGAAATTCATTCGAGGATAATCCATTCAAATAACCAAATAATTTTTAATTTCCTTTGATGTGTATTAGCTAAAGGGGGTGGAATTAATTTAATTTAAAGGCACTTAGGACTTTAGAATTAAATTAATTAATCATATGGATTTTTAGCTAATAAATCTTGAAAATTTAGGAATTAAATATAGTGTGAGATTTATGCAAAGTTAGGTTTTCTGCATTTGAGACTAAGTCAATTAAAGACAATTAGGAAGAAGAATTTGCCTACTACAATAGGAATTCGATGATGAGAAAATACACCAAAATTGATTAGAATTGTAAGGTGTCAATTTTGGGGTGTTACACAACTACGTGTACAAATCACTTTTGCAGAAAGCATGAAACTAACCTAGAAAGAAGGAAAAGATAAAGAAAACAACTACAAAGCCAGAAAAACCTCAAAACAAGGTTTTAGGTGAAAACCATTGACAAATATTGAAAAGGACTATCCTTCAAGATTTTATATCTGAAAATTATTATGTTCCTTACACTCAGTGACTACAAATGGACCTCCCCAAAAGTAATCAAAATTTATATGTTTGTCAGGCCTGGATCTGAACTCATTCCATTTGAGGACTATATCCCCAACATTGAAGTTCTTGGATCTCTCTCTTTTTTTAAATCTCTTCTTAGTTTTCATTTTTTGAAATTCCATAGTCTGCATCGACTTGTCTCTACTTTCTTCCAACTCCTTGAGTTGAGTATATCTACCTTGGAGAGGGTCTCTCTCTCTCTCTTCAAAGAGGACAAGTTGGGTTGCAAGTTCCAGAACTTCCAACTCTGTTGAAATGGAAAATTTAGCTTCCCTGCCATAGACTAACATGTATGGAGAGTTCCCAATGATCTTCTTGGGAGCGATTCTATTTAACCATAAGGTAGATTTCAATCTAGAGTGAGAATCTCTTTGATTCTTTTTGTAGAGTATTTTTAATTATCCTGATCAAGTTCATATTTGTAGACTCTGTCAAACCATTATCCTGAGGATAATAATTAGAAATAGTGTTGAGGTAAACATCATGTTTGATTGCCCATTTAGTGACTATCAAGCCTATAAAAGAAAGTGCATTATCTGATATGATAGAGTCTGGGGTCCCAAATTTATGAATTATGTCTTCATTAAAGCCTAGGATAACATTCTCATTTACTTCTTTCAATGCAATAGCTTCACTCCATCTGGTAAAGTAATCAGTTGATGTAATCATCCATTTATGGCTTGCAGTAGATGGAGGGTTAATTAGGATTATAAAGTCAATGACCCACTTCATGAAAGGTTGATATGCTCTGATTGGTTGGAAGGGTAGAGCTAAAAGTATTTCTTTTCCTACAAACATGGCACACTTTTTGCATTTCCTTACATGATCATGACAATCCTTGATGATAGATGGAAAATAGTACCCAGCTCTCATGATCTTAAAAGTAGTATCCCTAGGAGAGAAATTACCTCTAGAAGGTCCATTATGGATTTCAATTAGGACACTAGTTACTTGTTCTGAATCTATGCATATCAGGAAAACACCGTTGTGATCCTTTCTAAAACAGATTTCATGAATCAACACAAAGGGGATAGATTGCAATATATAATACCTTCTCTTTGATAAATCCAAATTTGCAGGGCATTCTCCTGTCTTTAAAAAATGAACCATGTTAGGAAACCAACCCGTTTCCTTGGCATGTTCTTCAGTCGAATGCACAACTAAAGATTCATTCATTTGCTCTAGATTTCTTGGAGTCTCATCCTTTTTCAAATTCTCACAAATTCCTCTTCCTCTGACCAGCTTGGTAACATAGATAATGATGTCATATTCCATGACTCTAGTGATCCAACCAACCCTTTTCTCTTTTAGGTCCTTAGAAAGTAGGAAATCCTTGATACTTGGATGAGTGATCCTTAATTGTACCTTGTTGTGAGTCAATAGATGTTTGAACTTCTTGAGGATCTTCACCATAGAAACTACATGTTTCTCTACAAAAGAATATATCTATTCATATTCTTCCAAACCTTTGCTAAAGAAGGCAATAGCCTGCTCCAATCCTTAAGAGTTTTGCTGAGTTAACATTGCAAATATACTAGCAGAAAACACCTGACAAAGTTAATCCTTCCAATCAAGGATTGAAGACTTTTCTTGTGAGGTGGTAGGGGTAATTCTAGAATAGCTGCAATCCTCTCATGGTTGACTATAATTCCTTCTTTGGATACAATATAGCCCAACAGTTTCCCTTCATGGACTGCAAACACACATTTCTTGGGATTAAGAGATATCCCAAACTCCCTACACCTTTTAAATGTTTTCCTTAGATGTTTGATATGGTCTACTACATGTTTATAATAGATAGTTATATTATCTAAGTAGACCAGTACACACATGTACATGAGGCTTTTGAAGGCCATATCCATTGCCTTTTGAAAAGTAGCACCATCATTTGACAAACCAAAAGGCATCTTCTGATAAGCCATGGTTCCCCACTACGTTGTAAATGAAGTCTTATATTGATCTTCTTCATGAACCAGGATCGAGTTATAGCCTAAATAGCCATCCAATAGTGAGAAGAATTCACATCTAGAGATGCATTTTAGAATTTGCTTCATAGATGGAAATGGATGATGATCTTTTAGGGATGCCCAAATAAGGTCCCTAAAGTCAACATAGAGTCTCAACTCCCCATTCTTTTTCCTGGTAAGAATAAGGTTGGAAACCTAAATAGTATGGTTTAAGGCATAGATGATGCAAATATCTATAAATTTGAGGACTTCCTTGTGCACGAGTGGCTCAAGTTTGGGGTTGACAGACCTTTTCTTCTATCTATCTAGCTTGGGATTTGGGTCTAATTCTATGGTATGATGAGAAAGTGTTGGATTGAATTCTTTGAGGTATTCATATTTACAAGAAAATATGTCACCAAATTCTTGAAATAATCGGGCATAAGCTTTGCTTTCTGAATCAATATTAACCTTTCCAAACTTGAAGCTTTTACCTAGCTCCAACTCTAAGTCAACATAGTGTTCTTTTTGAACTACCAAGCTAGTTTTTCTCTTCTTTGTTTGGTCATCTATGTTAAAGATAGATTCTAGGGTGACAAGACCTTTAGGCATCTTATTTGATTTAATTTTTAGCACTTGATCATGATAGTTTTCCATAAATCTATCTTGATTATGTTCTAAAAAACATCCTCTTCAAACATAAACTAAAAAATTTTCTCATCATTATCAAATACTTTCCAATTAATATTATTATTAGGAACAGAAGTTATGAAAATTTATTTGATATGTTTCTAATCCTTTTCCATTGAAATTCAATAAGGAATGTCATATTGGGATCCAACAATAGCTAATCTATCTGCATTCTCGTTTAATTTTCTAGGGATAGCAATAATGTTCAAAGCATTGAAATCTTCAATTGCATCCCAAAATCAATTCTTGTATGCTCTCATTGTATCATTCTTGGTTGCACTTATCCCTCTTACTTGGATGACTTCTAGTTCACTATTTCCATGCACCTTTGGGGATTTGATACCTCTTTTTCTAGCCCATTCCAACCCATTCACCAAACCGTCATATTCAGCAGTGTTGCTAGTGCAAGAAAAGATGTATCTAAAAGTTGTATGATACCTGTCTCCATTTGGAGAGACTAGCATAGCACCACCACCAAAGCCATGTCTGATTCTAGCACCATCAAATAAAATCTCACAATCTTGATTGCTTTGATCTTCTGATTCAGTGTCTTCCTTAAAAATGTTTGGCTCTATTAATGCATTCTCTCATATCAAATAGTTTCACAAAAAAGAATCCCAAATAACATTGGCTTGGGCCTCTAAAGATATTTTAGACTCCAACTCATCTAGATAGATATGTGGGATATTTTCTATCTTAGTGTTTTTTTCTCTGATGATTAGAAAGTCATTATTGTTGAGTGGAAGACAACTTGCATGGAGTACATTAGACACATAAGGCTCTATATGGTGTGCTGCCAATGATTCATATTTGGTGGTAACCTTGGTTCCATACCTAGTATGGAAAAGCATGTGACACGAGTCAGAAGAAAGATAGTCTCCTATCTTGGCTGCTAATTCTCTTGACAAACATATGGGAAATAGAGCATGGATATCTATGATGTATATGTCAAGTAAGATAGAAAAATTGGGTCTTGCATGAAGGATCAAGCTTGTATCCTTGGCCACACCTACTCTATTTACTTAGGAACCATCAATCTATATTACCTTCTTTGGAAAGGTTCATATTTAAGTCACAATTGGTCAGCTACTTTCTTGGGCATGACAAAACTAGTAGCCTCACTATCTACCATAAAATTATGTACTAAAAATTTTCCAATAATTAATGATACATAAAAGGGAGGTGGTTTTAGGTTCCTACCTTGAATGGAATTTGCCTTGGAGCTGCTACTTGGAATCTTCTTTTCCTGATCAGTCTTGACCAACACTGGCTTAACAACATCATTTTTGGGTTGTTGAGGAATTTCCACTTCACCCATAGCCTTCTTTAAGTTCTTAGGCTTCCTTATAATAGTTAAAGAGTCCCACATAGACATAGTGACATTCATCTTCTTCATGTTATCTACAATGTTTAAGGGCACTGCTGTGAGTACTCTTTAGTGTGATTCCGCTAGATCATGGACTCAGCCTCCTTGGGAGATTGAATTTATTTGACTAGAAAGGTGGGAGACCTCTTCAGTATGGTAGGAATAGATGGGTATGATCAATCTATAGATGTAGTAGCTTTAGTTCCATCCTTTGTTTCATCCATGTCTTGAGCTCTTCTCTTAGACTGAGTATTGGTTACAATTAGAGACTCACCATTTGCTCCATAAAATATTTTTTCTCCCAATTAAGAGAGTAGTCTCGTCAGGTTGTGCATATTTCTAAGATACTAATCCACTAGAAGAGGCCTCTGATTGGGTATGCGAGGCATTTTGTACCATTAGTGCTTGATTCATCCACCCATTTGAGCATGTAGCCTGATTGTGGGGTTGATTGCAAGTAAAACATAATTCATTGTCCAAGACCATATTTTTCTAACTCAGAACCATTTCTCTAGTTTGATTTGTAGAGATAAGAGGCCTAAGATTATAAGGTTGTAATTTCCTTTGATTGAAGTTCTTCCTTTGACCTTGGTAGTTCCCTTGATATGGTGGCCTACTCTACTGATAATATTGTCCCTGATTTTGATATTATTTGTTGGGACTTTGATTTTGTGGCTAAAAGGGTGTTATATTCCCTTGGTTCTACTTTATAATACTAGTCAACTCATTTCTCATTTTCTACAATAATTTTTTCATTTCTTGTTGACTTCTTCTCAATTAAAGTAGTTCTTGGGAAGGGCTTTCTTTCGACTCCTCATAGATAGTACTAGCTTGAGGTGCTACTATAAAGGGTATAGGAGTGTATGGAGGGGTGATGAAAGGAATGTTTGGTTGGAAGTTGGGAAAAATAGGCATGGGTGGCCATGGGGATATCATACCCACTTGAATCAAACAATTCTCATCTCTGACTGCTATGTCAAAAGCCTGAGGTAGTGAGGTACCTCCCATGGATAGAATCATGAAAGAGATGTTTCTATTCAGAATTTTCAAGAAGTATAGGAAGGAATGGTTAGATGAAGGCCTTACTAAGATAGGAATCCTATTCCATGTCTTGAGGAACCTATTGTTAAAGTCTGTCAATTGTTCTTGAGGAGCCCTGCTTATGGTTGTGAGTTTCTCAACCAACGATAAATAATCTAATTTATCCTCAAAATATTTTCTTAATGATTCTCCTAATCTATCCCATGAATCAATGGAACCAATAGTTAAAGTTCTAAACCATTCTAAGGCCTTACCTTTAAAGAGGCTTCCATTAGCTTGGTAGCCATGTCTTCTTTAGTGATATGATGCACACTGCAAATGGTAGCCACATCTCTTATGTTCTCACAAGACATTATCTATCCTTCACCTGTGAAATTAGGTAGAATTTTAAGTGCTGCTAAGGGTACATCATGATGTTGAGAAAAGTTTAAAGGACTCCCTTGATTCAAGGGTACAAAGGAAAACTGTCTAGCCATTGCAAGAACTATGATTTGCTGAACAACAAGTGTGTGAGTTGTATTTGAATTGAAGAGTGTAGCTGAATCTTCTTGTATCTCTCTAGTTAGAGATATCCCTCTTCTTCTTGAATGGAAAAGAAAAGGTCTTACTTCTGAGGTTGGTGTTGTAGACTATACTCTCCTCATAGAGGATGCTCTTTGAGATGATCTGCAATAATTTATTTTTAGAGGTAGCTACAAGAACTTAGAAGGATTTGAGCTCCTTATTTCTATCTATCTCATAAACTTTGAACAAGACTACATATTGTTTCTTTAAACCAATGGATCCATGAGATATGTTTTGAAGAGAACCTCTTTATCTAAATACTATGCAATCAAAATATTAGAGATAGCATAGTCTTGCAAATGAACTTCTTTTGTCCCACCGGACATGCCAGAATTGTTATACATTAAATTTTGCACCGTGCCAAGCGCTTGAGCCTAGAAATCTAGTGTAACATGGGAATCAATTCTAGGTTGTGGGACCTCTACTAAATAAAGTAAATCCTCTAGGTTCTAGGTAGGTTCCTCTTGGATAATAACCTAATCTTCTCTTGAACATGAAAGTAAACTTGGAAAGAAAAGGGATAGAAGGAAAGCTGGAAATTAAATGACTGAAAAGAAAATTATCCTACTAGTTGATACACTGAAGGTAACATGAATCATAACATAGTGACCAAACTAGCATGAAGATTCTTAGATCTAATAGAACACAATATTTCTAAATAGGCTTTCATAAGTATTTCACAGATAGGTCTAAAATGGAAAGATACTATTCAAGTAAAGGAAAGATTTCACAAACAATAACTTTCCCAATGAAATAGACACCAACTGAGATCTGCAAGAAGACACTCACTAAGACAAATAGACACAAGAATGAGACAAAATAACTAGGGATGAACAAAATCCACAAGATTATCTAAATCAGATCAAAAAGGGTAGTACACAAAGATGCTGAAAGGAAGAAAGGTTCAGGAACTGCAAGATTTCTCTAATATAAGCCACTATATTGTATTAAGTAAGAGCAGTACAAAAAAGGGAAAAGCTTGAGGATAGAGAAGATGTCACATAAAGCTCTTAAATAATTTTAAATTTAATGAGAAGTTAAAACAATGATAACTTGAGGGCAGAGAAAATGTCATAGAAAACCATACATCTACTGATAAAATACTAAGCTCTAAAACATTCTAAAACTACTTATATACATACTCCCCTAACACATAGGATAAGGAGTAGATTGATCGATCATAATTAGGGTTTATTAGATATTACATAAGAAATATATAAACCCTACGATTGTCAAATATTCTCATCAATGCATCCCATAAATATCCCAAAAGATCATATCTAGTCATGAATGTACCTCCCATCATCATAAATTTGATTAGAGAAATCAGCTTGACCCATCTGTCTGTTTGTATCTTGAAAAACCATGCCACCACCACGGAGCCCTGAGAATTAGATTTGAATTTTTAAACATTTGAATACAACGGTCATAGGTGGCATGGGTACTTGCATCAACGGCTCAAAAAATCCCTTGATCTCTTTTTTAAAAGTCGATCATTAATCTCTATCTTACCCTGACTTTGTTCCTACTCATGTTTAACCGTGGTGTATGGAATTATTCATGTCTCTAACTCACCAAACCCTTTGATTAGATCCTATTTTATAATTAGATTGTATGTAAGCCACAAGATCTGGCTCAGAATCTATGATCCACATTTAATATCCAAACCATAGAAGAATATTATGTTTCTTTATGAGACCAAGCAACCATCACAAGATCAAAGCATGATTAAAGACATTGATTAAACCATTTTAAAACTCTAAAACTGAACTTAACTTTATTATTAACCCTGGCACATTTAGAGATACAACGACTGAACATATCTTACAATCTATGATCATCTGGTCTAATACTTGTTCTGTCACAAGATTTATCAAAAAACACGAGATCATCTTGGCATCGACCGCCCATGTGAAATCTCCTAATCTTTGCTGACTTTTGAATTTATCTAGAGACTTGACACAAACCAAAGGATCAGAATGCAATCAACAACCAACATGAAATGTTGAAAGAAAGGACTTAACCCTGATCTCATTTAGCAATCATGTGACTGAAAAGAAAAAAAAACCACACTTAACTCTGAGTTTATTTGGGGATTACGAGATTCACTAAGTCACCGGATATCAAAGGAATTTGACTAACTTTGGTTTCATTTTGAGACTTTCCACACAACACACGATCAACATCAAGATCATCGTTCCTCGTGAAATCTCTAGATCAAGATAACATATTCCTTTTCCTTATAAGATCACGCGATAAAGGTAATCTCGAAATCGCCAGATAAATAAGAATATTATGTTTCATTTGTGTGACTAAGAGATAAACAAAGAAGGTTAATGTGCACATTAATTAATAAGGAACTTAAATCACTCAAAAAGGTAACAAAGAAATAGATCATGGCATGGAGAACTAGGGTTTTATCTTGAAATGCTGAGGGTTCATGCACTTAGTTATTTTATATGAACAAGGGTAAACTAGAGACCTAACACAAGTGCAGAGAACAAGGTCAAGACCTAGAATCATGATAAAAAAAGTACAATTTGTGCTCAATCCTCGTGGGAGCCTCATTTTTCTCTAGTTGTAACCATAATTCATATGATAGGAAATTTGGGTAACAGTATGTTCCTTCAGTTTTTCTCCAGACTCATAAGAATAATTTGATTGGTGATCTCATGATGATGATTAGTAAGTCTCTCTCTCTCTCTCTCTCTCTCTCTCTCTCTCTCTCTCTCTCTCTCTCGTATCTTTTCAGTGATTTTCCTCATGTCATCAATAGCCAATTTTATTTCTTTTCTCAACTTGTCTAGCATTGTTCACGACATCAAGCATCCTTACCATTTGTTTCTTTTGACCGATTTGTAGTATATTTACTTTCTCTGTCAGATGTTGATTTCTTTCATTCAGACTTGTGATGCTTTCTATAGACGTGTCTGATGTATTTCAAGATGTAGACCCTGATGACTCAAACAAATCATGTATCTATTCTTCATGATAGTCTATTTCATTATAGCGAGATGTCATAACCTTTCTGTCATCCAGTAGTTCTATCATGTTGATTCTTGTTTCTTTGTACTACTCATAGAAGATGTATATCTCTAGTTTCTGATTCTCTATACTCTTGTCTAGCTTATACCTTTCCATTTTCTATTGTTTTCTCTCAACTATTTAAAAATTTCCAATTAAGATATCTAGCTCTGATACCAATTGTTGGAAATAATGGAATGGTGTGTACTAAGAGGGGATGGGTGAATCAATACCCTTAAATTTTTTTATCAATTAACCTTTATACTTTAGGAATAAATTGCTTCTATTACTGACCATATGTGTTACTCTATCTTTATGGATGTAATATCAATTCGTAAACTTAATTTGCATGTAAACATTCATAGAAACATTAATTAAATGTATTGACACATGACACAAGATTTGGTAACATAGAAAACCCATGTTAGAAGGTAAAAACTTTAGTGGGGATGAAACCCACAAAAACTTCACTATCTGCAGAATGGAAGGGGCCGGTTAAGGCTTACAAGTTTGATCACTTCCGATGATCTTACCTTGTTAGGAGTAACATGTTTGGACTGGTTAAGGTCTACTCTATTAAGATCTTTAGCAACACTATTTAGTGTGCACTCGGTTAATAGATTTATAAAAGGATTGTTAAATCCACCTTCTTAAAGCATTTATTCTATTTGCTACACTTGTTAGAATCTAGTGAAAAATACTTCTTGTCCTGAGTATATGCAATATAGAATTGTTGATTAAAAATCCATTAAAATTCACATGTATAATGTATCCCCTATAGTTATTTATCAATACCTTTTTTCTCCTTGGTAGCCTTGAATCTAGTTCTTGATAACCTATTTCACATTTTGTTGTTCTTCTGCATAAAACTCTATCTCTGATCCATAGATGTGCTCCTCAGCTATAATCATCATCACAACATCTTGTTTTGATTGCTTACACATCTATTTATACATTAGATTGACCTATTTTAGTTTGAAAATTTTCAATCATAACTCTATCATCAAATGTTTACAACTTGACCTTGATCTCCAAGTTTGCATGTTACAATAAGTTAGACTGATTAAAACCAATTACAATTACATTTCTTGTCCCTCAAAAAATGGTTTTAAAGATATGCTTTCAATATAAATATTAAACTTAAGTTTTTTATCTGATGTGCAAGTCAGGTCCACATTTCTCAGAATATAACTACCTCTCGGTAGATTGGTGCTCGGGTTGCTCTTTAGTTTGTCTGTTAGTGTCAACTATACACTTGTTTTTCGGGTTCCTTTGTTGTCTGCTCTGTCGATTTACCTTGTAAACTTCTATCGGGTTCCTCTGTGAACTTGTCTTTTGTTTTACACTATCAACTGTTCTTTTGGGTTACTCTTTAGGTTGTTTCATCAGTTTACCTTGTACCCTATCTTTCAGTGGAGACTAGTTTCGGTGTCCTCTCCAAAACTGTTGTGGTGGGTTGCACTCCAAAATTGTCTTTCGGTGAGCATGTTACCAAAGGTTCAAATTTTTTTTCCTTTGCATACTAATGCTAATATATGTCATCACACCCCCAAATGGTACTCATAGGATGGGAGAGAGGGAGGCCATAGGGTCCCCTCCCCCCATTGTGGTGGTCATGGCCACCATGACCTCCACACAGTGGCAGCGTAAGCCGTTGACTATGGGGTGCCCGTGGGGAGGTGTCACCATGGTGGTGGGAGGGGTTGTGCACTCTCCCCTACACTTCTACCTTCGTGTCACCTACTTTGTGCGTTCTACAAAAAAAAATCAGTGCCATTAAATTATATTAAAACAAAACATAGGGATTTAATAAAGCCAAAAAAAATGTGATTCAGTCCTGCAGATATAAAATTATATATATTGACATATATAAACATACATACATGTTGTTGTATATATATTTATATATCTGACTATATATACATCCCTTTGATGTTTATCATATATTCATACCTATAATAAGAGAAAATAAAATGATGGATAAAAAAACCATTAGGGTTTGAGAATTGTAGAGAGACAAGAGAAATGAGGAAAGAAGATAGACTCATTCTTTTTTGGCTTTGTCATTTTCCCCATATCCCTAATTTTGAATTACGGTTAGGGTTATGCAAAATGTTGTTGACTTTCTTTATTCTATAATAAAAATGTATTTAGTGGGAAGGTTCAAAATTACTTTTGGATGGAATATAATTAGTTCCTATTATCATTAAAACTTTTCCCTAATTTAAACTTAGACTTAATAAAAGACTAGGGTTTAAAGCTAAATGATTTTGGAGCATATAAAAAGGACAATATTAAGTATGTTAATTTAATCAATGATTTTAATGAAACATTTTAGCTTTAATTAATTAATTAACCTAATATATTTAATAATAATCTTTATATGCAGAACATTTTTAAGTTAAACTAGTTTATCAAGAAAATTAAATCGACCAAGATGAAACTTGGATTAATCTTGAGAAGATTCCTATTTTTTTATTAAATTAATTAGACACTATTGAAAGAATAAATTAATAACTTTTATGATTATCTATTGAGATTTAAATATATTTGGTTTTAAGTCGGTAGGTTGCAATTTGATTAAATTTTTTACATGTTAATGTATTTAAATGTTTAATTTTATATTTAGAAGATTGGGATAAGGTCATTATTGTTAAGAATTTTCATAGAGAAATATGATTAAGTTAAATTCAAAATAGGTTACTAACATAATTTAAAAGTTGATTAAATATCATCGTAGTAATTAGTTTTGAATTTAGTGAAATATTTAATTCAACATTATAAACTTAAATAGTCAAATTTACTATAGATGTTTAGACTTTATTAAATTTTATTGGAATGTGGAAATTTATCAAGGGTGTAATTTTAATCTATTAAAGATAATATTAATTAATCCTTTCATCTTCAAACTTTATTAAAAGAGTAATTAAAATTTAATTAGATCAACTTTATTAATGTTATATTAAATGTCAATTAAGGCCTCTACTCTATAATAAAACATAGTATACATCATGGTTAACTATTTAATAGTTTACTTCTCTCGTTAAGATGTGACTAGGACTAAAACCTATTAGGTGATTTACCAGATTGAACCTAGATATTTATCAATTGGGTTGAGGGATGTTGACATGTGGTCATGATTCCCCTTAACCCTAAAAGAGACTCTTGTTACAAACATAACCTAACTCATTAACTATGTAATCATTGAAGATAGTTAGTAAACTTGGGGACCTCATAATTGAAAACACAACACAATATTTATTGCTTTTCAAAAAAAATTGTTGCATTTTTTAAGACGTAAAATTTTGACATGATAACTTCTAGACAGTGATAAGAATGGAACCTTCTAGGATGATATTCTACATTTAACCTAAAAAGGACATTCTCACAGTATAAACATTTGACTTGACCAATGAAGAAGGGAATCCCTAGGTAAGTAGAAGGGAGGCTATCCTAAAAAGCAAAAAATGCTCACAATTTTCCATTGAATAATCTCAGGTCTGTGAAACATATAAATTTTTTACTTTTGAGGTTTGATGCTTTTACTAGAATGAAAGGAGAAAAAATCCAGGTCTGCTTAACACACTTAGCCTCATGCATAGAAGAACAACTAAATAATAAAGTGTCATCAAAAAAGAAATTGTGGGTAATTGTGATATATGGGTTTGGGATTTTAACACATCTCCAACAAGAAAGTTCTTTAAATTCTTGTGAATTGTCCTACTAAAAGCTTCAACCATAATAAAGAATAAGAAGGGAGAAATAGGATGCCCTTGCAGAACCCCCTGAGAGATAGAGAAGAAGCATGATGGAGAATAGTTAATTGTTACTGAAAAGGATGCTCCTAATAAAAAATTATTAATCCATTTACACCAGTGCTTAGAGTATCCAAATTTACAAATAACTTTAAAAAAGAAATACCAACAAATCTTATCATAAGATTTCATCATATCAAGTTTTACCACAAAAGAAGGGATGTGATATGAGTCAATAGAATGAAATTATTCAAGTGCAACTAGAGAAAAATTAAAGGTCTCCCCTCCTAGAACAAAACTGCCCTATTGGGGAGAGATAATTCTAAAAATTGATGGCTTTAATCTCAGTTATAGGGATTTAGTAAAGATTCTATAAATAGAATTACAATGAGAGATTGGGGTAAAAGGACAACGTTGTCTCACAGTAATTTAATGGTTATGGCAGAAAAAAATTTGGCCAGAATATTTTCAGCCAGACATACGTAGCATACATACGCTGCCATGTGGCGTCGATGTAGAAAAAAGGTTCCAACTGAAACTGCTTTAGCCAGAACCCTCAAAATCTATATATACCCCAAAATATTCCCCAAGTAGCTCATTTCAACTTGGCACCTCCCGAGATCCACGGAGCGGGTTTGGTGATCTTTGGCCGAAAATAGGTAGGTAGGTTTTTTTTATAAAACTTTCATGTATTATTTTTTTATTTCTTTGTCTTTTTTGTTAATGTAATGTAGTTATTGTATTATTTATTATTTTTTTTGTAATTTTGTTATTTCTAATTATAGAAAATAAACATTATAGTTTGATGTAGATTTAGCTCTTTAGTTAATATTTAATTTTTTCCAGTTAAGAAAATATGTTAGTTAGTTAATTAATTTAGTTTTATTACATATATTTAAAAACATTAGGAAAACATTACAAAACACTAAGAAAATTTTAAATAATATTTGGAAGATGTTACAAAACATTAGGAAAATGTTACAAAACATTAGAAAAATGATACAAAACATATTAAACATAACATTTTAAATATTAGAAAAATATTATGAAAAACATTGCATTAAAACCATATACATAAAAGGATACATAAAACTAGGCTAGTTGTAAACATACACTAGTTGTAACTCAAAGCCTCTACATAACTGAACACTTTAAGCATATTGAACCTTAATGTTAATCATAATTTTCTATATTTAATCCTCACCGTAACACTAAACCAACATGAAACTGAAACATGAACCAACATAAACCCTAACACTAAATCATTTTTATTTAGAACATATGTATTTGTTTTTTCTTTAATTTATTTGTAACACATGTGATTAAATATGCAAGTAAATTAGAATTGTCATATATATATATATATAT
>MU223463.1:2431099-2462084 GCA_018584345.1 Thuja plicata
TATATATATATATATATGTATATATATATTTATGTATATATATATATATGCTTGGTAAATTATGTATTCTTTTATGTATATATATATAAAAGCATATATCCAATATCAAAGACATTAAATAAGAGTTCAAATATGAAAGTACGTGAGCTACAAAAAAAAATTTATCCTAAAGCTCTTGATACATATAGGCTCTAGATCCTCTCTATCTTTTATTATCTCCGGAATTTTTTCATGTTATTCAATAGGCAACCCCCACTTTGAATTGCTACGTCCTCTTTTTCGCAATGTCTCAAATTGCAACTTTGTTTCTATAACCAAGTGATTGTAATGTAGAACTTTTTGGGCAATCATGTATTCAAAAAATTGAACATCATTTTTTATATCTTTATTTTCTGATAATAGGTTCCTTCAATAACAATTAAACTAGTTGGATATGACTTTCCATCACCATCTACAATTCTTCTTTCAACTTTTATTTTTCGTTTGTGGATCTTAGAATATAATAATCTACCCTTTCTGCATTGTCACAATCCAAAACCACAAAAGAAATATTATCTTTACAAATGTAGATTCTATTTAAATTAAAATCAAAAGTTTAAGATAAAATTTGAACATCACTTGCACGATAAATTAAAATTAAATAAAAGAACATGTACGTGCACGCACCTGTAACAACTATATCAGAAACACTCTCATAATCAGCTAGATATATAGGATCATTAATGTCTCTATCAATTTCATCATCTTCATAAGAATGTATTCTGATTAACTCATTCATATCCCATTGTTAAACATATCCATTTGAAATATTCTAACATTGACTCATTAGATTGTCCTAAATGCAGTCAGCACAAAAACATGATTATCCTCTTACTTGAATCAATAGAGGCTTGTATTGTCTTGTACTCATCAATTGATGTAAATGTCTAATACTAACAATTCTTTGATAATTGTAAGGATTAAATCAGATCTATATCTATTAAAAATATGAAATTAAAGTTGCACATTTTTAGATCAACAATTATGATAACATAGATATACATGAAATTAAATTTTAATTTACAATTTTCCAACAAAATAGAAATTACCTTTCACTTCCCAAAAATAATATTTGATGTATTTGGTGTCCTGACTAGAAAAATGACTTTTACACCATTCAAGGTCTTAGTTCGGTATGTCCCATATTCAAATCTCTTCCAAAAAACCGACATTGAAATATTAATATTCTCAATTTGCAATGGAAATTTATGCAAATATCTACAATAATTGCATGCACTCTTTATGCATTGTACTTTGAACTCATCAGAATCTTATGATTTATCACATAAAATAGACTTCAAAAATTATGTCAGACTTCCAGGGATGATCATATCTAAATTATATAGTTCCGTAACTTTTTTATATGATTGCAAGTATAGATGAAACACAACATGAAAAAAACAAGTTTCACGTACCTTATTTATGCGTACAAATCAAGGGAACAACCTCTCAAACATTCTTTGACATATTTTCACATCTAAAAATTCTTAGTTGAATACTTCAAACAATTCACTTTGTGTTGTATCTATAAAATATTTTTGGATGTGCAGGTGTCATACTGTTATCTTCATCTTTCATCTGTATAGTATCCCATGTATTAGAAGAAACACAAGAGTTAGCAGTCCAATATTTAATGACCTTTCTTTCTACATCTTCAGGAATTTTGTCTTCTCGAGGAAGTCTACAAATATTTACCCAATTGTTTTCAATATTTTCATCTAACATATTTCTCTTCCTGATATATATATTTGAATAGTTCTTCTAGATACATTCAGTAAATCAAAAATTGCACGTACTTTTTTTCTTTGTGTCAACCTCCTAATAGATAAAGTAGTCATCAATTCTCTGCGTGCAACACTTAAATTGCCTCCTCGACTTGAGTTTTTAATGTCGTTCAATGCATTTTGCAAATTTTCAACAATTTTTTTTATTTACATTGTCTCCTAATTTTTTTACTTTTATCAACACCCAACAACTCCAAAATAGGGGTCATTTCTTTTTTCCTGAATAACCTAGCAAATAATTGTGCTCTTCCAACTATACTTTTATTTTTAAAATATTCATCCCTAATTATTTTGCACTGTAATCTAATTGTGCTTTCAGATTCCATTTGTTGAGATGAAATTTGACTAAAAACTGAATCCCCATTCATCTCCATCAAATTTCCCATTCCAAAAGATATATTTCCACCTTGAGAACTACCAATTTGTTTCCGTACTTGAATTGCATCTTCTTGAATATCAATAGGCTCTTCCTAAACTTCAATAGGTTGATCTTGATTATGTTTTGTATGACCTTTCATTTTGTCATCCGTTATTCGATCATATTTTCTTTATTTATTTCTTTAATTCCCCATTGCACAAATTGTTCAAATTAAGAGTTTCAATTCAGCTCCATACACAAAACCATATACCGAATAAGAAAATCAAAAATATATTGATAAGTTCATAATTCAAGTATTAATTGAATAATGCCTTAACTAAAACACAAAAAAATTAAAAAAATAAAGTAAGAAATAAACTTGCAAAAAAAAAAAGCCTCCTTGATAATATTAATCCCTGGTTCCCCTTTAATGCAAAAAATTGCCTTTAAAACTCTCTAAAAATGATATTATTAAAAAAAAATCATTTATTAAGTAGCATTAAATTGTTTTTTTTTTTTTTTTATTCAAAAAAATCCCTCTAATATATGAGGCTAGAGGGGCAAGATCATCAAGGCGACTGTGTTTGGTTGGCTTTATTTTCAACCAAACTAGGTCTGGCTAAACCAAGTCCAGCCGAACATACCTATGTGGCATCCCATGTGGCAGACAAATAATAATAAAAAATGGATAATTACAAAGCTTCTCACTTCTTGAGCTGGATTCCCCATAAAAACTCAACTTTCTTTAAAATCTAAATATACCCTTTTGTGGAGGTGAGAGTCAAGATTATGGTCATATAATTTTTATCATGTTTTCATTACAAAGAAAATCATGTCCAAAAAATTTATAACTTATATTTAACACTAGATGTGAGAGTCCCCTACAAGAATATATAATTTGTTTTCTTAATGGTGTATATTTTCTAGGGAAAGTTAGGCGGGAGACAAAACCTATTAATTTCGGGTAACTCTGACGTTGTATAGTTATAATAGACAAAATATTTACCAAAAACCAACATTCTTTTTTTTCATTAGATATACATGCCATCTACAACATGTTATGAAATGAGAGGAAAATAAGATTATTTACATTTTTTTTTGTTGGGAACTAGACTCTAGATTTTCAGCATTTTTTAGCAATTAAAAAATGGACTTCAAAAATTAAAAAAGTATGTCAATTCTTGTTCAATTTTTAAAAAACAATTATAGTCATAAACTTCATCAAATTTACAAATTTCATTCATTTACATCACTGTCAAATTCTAAACACAAATGCCACTTTTATGTCGTTAAAGTTGAACACTTTGCATGTTGTTGACATTTTCCTTTATAAAAGTCTGACACGAGTTTGTACTTTTACAACCTAAAATCCACAAAAAGATTAGGGGACCTTAAATTTTTGTATCAACCCAAGGTAGGTAGTATTGAAGTTTTTTAATTACATGTCCTTCCCTTTATTATTCCTCAATAGCCATTTAAAGATGAAAACTACTAATATCCCAACATTTTTGGAAGAATAAGATAGTAAAGCCATCCAGACCACGAGACTTATTTGGAGCCATAGAAAAAACAACATCAGAGAGATCATCAATAGATAAGTGTTTAAATAATATTTTATTATCATATTGGGAAATTACATTGGGATCTTTAACATCTGGGGGCACATGACAAGCTAGCAAGCTTTTGAAAAGCAAACCCTTTCATCTTTAATTTTTTGTTCAGAGGTCAAGTAGGAACTAGATTAAGCATCATTTATAGAAAATATAGATGAAGATACTCTCTTAATTTTGGTTGAAGCATTAAATAATTTAGTATTCTTGTCACGCTCTTTCAACCAAAGCTCTTGAGACTTCTGTCTCGAATACATTTATCATCTAGTGCAAAGAATTTCTCTATATGGCTGAAGATTTTTTTGTTTCTCATAACTGGATAGGTCTAATCCAAATTTAATAATATGTTCACTAATAATATAAAATTATTTCTCAACCATATCTTTTTCATGAAATATATTCTTAAAAATCTCTTTGTTCCAAACAATGATTTTGGATTTAACAAATCTTAACTTTTTGTAGAACTGAAATATTCTAGTTCCTTTACAAAAGGGGGCATTCGCCCACCATTGACATAAGAGAAAAAAAAAATGGGGATGCTTAAACCACATGCTTTCAAACTTAAAGGATGACTTAAAAGAGGGGGCATTTACCATATTTTCTATAGTTAAAGAAATCGGGAATTGATCTGAATATGTAGCTGAAAGAATCTATGAAGTGATAGAAATTTCAAAAGTTTGAGTTCATGGGGAATAATAAACTTGTCTATCCTAATGGAGATTGGAGAGAGTTCTCTATGTTTAGTCTAAGTAGAGGACCCATTTCTTAGGGAAACATCAAATAATATATTATCTTTAATAAAAAAGAAGTTTTTAATGTTTAAATTGATGGATTTGGTCAGTTTTAAAATTCCAAAGGTTAAATTTGTCTTGAGGAGAAGTAGGAAAATATATATTGAACAACAAAAAACTAAACACAAACTAGTTAAATCTCAGTAATTGGAAATTGGAATCTATAGACACAAGTTTTTCTTTAATAGATTTTGGATTCTAGATAGAGATAAGACCACCAAAAGTACCTGAAGAGGGAACAAGGAAAGAATCAAACCGAGACAATTTTTTTAAAATTTTGTCAAAAGATTGTTGAGATAATTTAGTTTCTTGAAGGACATCTTCTTTAGAAGAATCCAAAAAAATCTTGATTCTTTCCCTCTTTTCAGGGGCATTAAAGCCCCTAACATTGCATGATATGATCTTCATGAAGCTCATGGAGAGCGACACACTCTCCTCATTCTTATCAAGGGAGGAAATTTATCCAAAATACTGGATTGAATACATGCTTCTATCCCATCCTTAATTTTTTAGGACAAAGGTTTTATTCCTTCTTTTTAGGGGTTTTACTTCAATATCGGACTGAGTAGGAGACTGAGGCAATGACTAAATTTTGTAAAAAATCAAAAACCTTCTCTTGAGGGGAATAGGAAGGATTCCCACTATGATGATGATCTAATGGTAGATCAAAAGACTCTAAAACACCAACATCATAACCTTCTTCACATGCAATTTTATCAATAATCTTAGAAGAAGCCAAAATTAAAATATCATTAGACATTAAATTAAGTTCCTCAGACAAAGAAGATGATGATACAGATCAAGGCACATGAATAAAAGGATGACTATTAAAAATAAGATTCTCAATAAAATTATCATGAACGGAAAGAGGATCAGAAGGATGATGGGAAAGAAATGGATGATCGACCTGAGAAGAGGAGCCAATAGATTAAAAAGTTAAATGAAATGGTTGATTAGAAGAAGGAGAAAAAATGGCCCTTCTGTGAAGGGCATTTTTCCAAGGAAGGAGACTGGCAATGTCAAAGTTGATCTTAACATCAAAATTCCCTGGAGATGAGCCATTAAATGTTAGCAAACAATCCTTCAAGACAAGAACCAACTAGGAATCAAAGGTAGGTTTAAAAACAATAATTGTTCCATGAAAATGCATAGGACCTGAGACAAGTGCCAGCTCAATATAAAGGATAGGACATGAATGATGAACTACAACTGATTGAATGTTTGAATATGATAAGTTGATGATCACCGAGCTGTAGAAACTAAATGCAAGACATTAAATCAGTTAATGTATTGTATTTTCATTGATTTCAACTTAATATGTTATGATTTCTCTTACACATATTGTCACAACACTTGAAGATCTAAAGAGACAAAAAATAATTTGTTGATAAAGATATACACTGAGTGACAGGGTTACCTAAGAATAGTGAACCCCAAGCAGTTCACGGTGTTTCCAAAAGAACAATAAACACTAACGGGCAATGTTACTCAAGATCAGTAGTACCCGAGCAAGTGGTACCCGATCAAGTGCTACCGAGAAAACTAAGAGTTGATGACCGAAAACAACTGGAGTTAGAAAATGACAAAACTACTTAGTTGGTTGAGCTATATTTAGAGTTAATTGATTGATTGCTTTATTTTCATTGACCAATAGAACTAAGGATAAGAAGAAGATTTAAATCTAGTTTTATTCACAGTTGTCAAGGATAAATCTATGGAATAAAACTAAAGTAAAGCTTAAAAGATTAAAGAAATACATGGCGGGATTTGCGGATCAAGAAGAAATCTAAGTCAAGAACAAGAAATACAAGGAGAATGAGCGGCTAATCATGTCTATATAAAGAGAAAAGGAATTCATTATAAAAAAAAAGAGGAATGTTGAATATAATTCTAGTGAACATAGAGGTCTTCATTAAGATCTGATCATACAGGCTGAAGAACATAGAAAATAAATTTTGTAGACACTGAGCAACAAAAGAAAGAGAATTCACCAAGCAGAAGGAAGAAAGAAGGGGAGAAAATGAATTGAATAGAATATTGTTGAGAGAGGTATTATGGAATAACAATAAATCTAAAAATATGTAAGTTAAAGTTGTATTATTGAACAGATCATTTACTGTTTTATCTTAACCATTGATTCAAAAAATCTCTTAACCGAGTGGGATTTAAGCATCCTTATAGTATTGAGATAATCAACAGTATAAAAAGGTTTTCTTGTTGATAAAATAGTGAATCCTAGGTAAAAAGATAAACTATTTGTTTTGAATCCTCTAACAAGGTCACACTTAACAGTGTGTTTGTAACCTTTAACAGGGTTGGCTCAGCACCGAGCTCACTTTCGAAGAGAGAAAATTTTGGGTTACCGGTCCCAAGTGGTTTTTCCCTTAACAGGGTTTCCACATTAAAAATCCATGTGTCAAATGTGTATTTCTTTCATTGTATTTATAGTTTACTTTACACATTACTAAAACTAGATTGGTCAGTAAACACTAAGTTAAATTGTTGCTATTTGGTAAAGCTTAGAAAAGATAAACAATATATCTAACCAAGTAGTGTATATTAAATAATATTTCTTAAAGGAAGACATCTTGAAGCACTGAAAGATAACTAGAGGATATTATATTTGTGATATAAGTTTTGGTTGGATTATTGGAATTATTTTTAAGGCCCGTGATTCATCCCCCCCTCTTAGTTATTCTAACAATTTGTATCAGAGCTTTGGTTCTCAGAAGAGAGTTTAAAGACTCAAGCTAGGGATCAAAAGATGAGTAAAAGGGATCTGCCTATGTTGAACAAAGACAAAATTGCATCATGGAAAAGAAGGATAAGACTTCATGTATCAGGTATTGGAAATGCATTCACACAATACTTGGATACTAAATTTGTTGCACCCACTAGACCTTTGATTGTTGATCAATTGAGAGAGAAACATGAACACAATTCTATGATGATATAACTTGCTTCTTCAATATCTAATGATGAATTTGAAGATGTCAAATCATGCACAATTACAAAGAAAATTTTGGACAAGCTCAAGCTAGTACATGGAGGAGACACCAATGTGCTGAAAGCTAAAGATGAAATCCTAAGAGGAAATTTTGATGATCTAAGAATGAAAGAAGGATATAAAATCACTCAGTACAATACCATAATCAAATGAGTTGTTAATTCTATCCGTGGAGTAGGAGTACATGAGGAAGAAACAGTGGTAAGTAAAATTCTGAGAACCTTACTACCTATTTATGCTATTAGAGTATCTCCAATTCAAGGAAATAGAGTTGTAGAAAATAACAATGTTACTCTTGATATTTTGATTGGTAGACCTATTTCATTTGAGATGAACAACTCTTACAACAGTGTCTTACCAACTATTGAGTCTGCATTCAAATCTTCTCTGAAAAATAAGAAAATCTAGTAACAAACACATTATGAGAAATGACAGTGAAACTGATATTGATGAAAAAGAACTTGATGAAATTGAGGCACTAATGGCTAGAAGATTGCAAAGAGGTAAAGGAAGATACAAAGGTAAATTACCATCAGTCTATTATAATTGTAAATAAATTGGAAACTTTACTGCTAGATTCCCTAACAAGAGAAATGTTGAAAGAAACAATGATAGACCTTGTGAAAAATAGTTTGACAAAAGTGATGACTAAGACTACAGAAGAAATTGACACTCTAACATAAGAGATAACTGACACTATAAGGACAAAGGCATGAAGGCTTGTTACCTAGTTGAGAACAAACCTGAAATTATTGACACCGAGTCTGATGAAGATGTTGAGGTGGTATTTGTTTCTATAAAGGATGATTCAGACAAAGAAGAAAGTTGAATAACACGGGACACCAAGTTGCATTCAAGAACAAAAATGCAAAGATCTATAGTGGAATAGGAAATTTGATTGGTAATGGTGAAAAAACAAAAGGTAATATTTTATATCTTGATATTATTGAGACCACTTTTTTATTGGCTAAGAATGAAGATATTTGGTTGTGGCATAAAAGGTTATGTCATGTGAATTTTGACAACATCATTAGGGTAACCAAGAAAATAAAAGTAAGAGGCTTACCGAGTTCTTGGCTAAACAATTGTCTCAGAAACACATAGCATTGGACTGCTACTTTAGGATTGGACACCCTAAATGGCTGCTAAGTATATTATTTAGTCTCATTTAAATATCGACCAGGGACATAAACTTGGAATGGTATTTGCAAAGTATATGCTTCAAACCTTCTTGATTCTCATGGCTAAACTTGTGGAATCATAATACATTATGCTTCAGGAATCTATACTATCTCAAGTGAGTGCAGTTATGCTAAGGAAACAGTAATCAGGAGTAGGGGTTACTCTACTCGCCTATGCTACAGGAACAACTCACCATTTCTGTTACTAGAGGCTGCAGGAACAACAAAGTTCTATTTACTTCTTAATGAACAAGGAAATAACTTCTAATCTAATAAAATGATTCACTCACCAAGTGGGCCCCCTTGGACGAGTGAATAGAAATGCAATCAAGATAAGATACTGAAACTCAAATTATGCACTCTATTCATTTATGGAGGAAATGTACTTGGAAAGTAAAAATAGTGCTACAATGCCAACTTCTATTCTAGAAATTATATCAACTAACTCTCTCCTGGGAACTACAAAATTCCACTTATTTAAGGAGAAACTACACTACTACCTAAATCTAGGATCACTCCATTAATGAGGATCAATAATGGATACAAAGTGCTCATAAAAAAAATCTTGAACAGCAATAGTAGGTCTTCAAGTTCTTCCCAGAATATAGCATGCAATGGTTCTAGATTTACGTACGGTGTCTACTCGAGAACTAAATTAAATCCTTCCTCTGTGAGAGTTCTGTAACATGCCCTTCTTCAACTGCTTTACTTAATTCCTTGCTTTATGCTGGCGCTTCTGAAGGTAACAGCTGTTGTTGACTCCTTCAACACCATGCTAGTTTTCTTGAATGCACCATGACTTGACTCCTACAAAATGGTTAGCATACATAACTTTCGACACATTTAAATATATTTTATCATTTAATACTAAGAAAGAAGAGAGATTTTCCATTCGATATTCTTGCACAACATTCGGCTATAGGAAGGAGACTACCCATAAACATAGTGTACAGGAAAAGACTATCTATTTAACATGCAATCACTTATATCCTGCAACTTATATCCATCAGTTCCAAGAAAAATACATTATGTTTTTACCATCCATTTTACCTACTTATGTCCTAACATATATGAAATATATAAAAACCATAAGTTTAAAATCTTTGCTTTTAAAGAAAACTACTGAAAAAGGAAAGTAAACACATGGAAAAGATGGTCTTTTGAGAGGCCCATCACCGAGTATCTCAAAACCTAACCATCTCATGTGCAAGAATTTTCAAAGGGGAAAAATGACTAAGTCTAGTTTCAAGAGAAAATAACTACACATCTAATTCTATATTAGAGTTAGTCCATACGTCCTTATGTGTACCAATGAGAAAAAAAATCTATTATGGTGATAGATACTTCATTCTATTTGTTGATGATTATTCTAGGATGATGACTATCATGTTATTAACAGAGAAATCTGAAGCATTTAAGATGTTCAAATGGTATAAAGCTATAGTTGAAAAGAAAAGTGGATAAGAAATGAAATTTTTAAGATCAGATAGAGGAGGAGAATTTATTTCTGATGAATTCACTAACCTTTGTAATGAGCATGGAATTACAAGACAAGTTTCTACAGCAAGAACACCTTAGCAAAATGAGATTGTTGAAAGAAGGAATAGATCAATTGTTGACTGTGCCAGAATATTGATGATTGAAAAAGGCATCACACAAACATTCTAGAGAGAATTTGTAAGTACTACTATCTATACACTAAACTGAGTTCAATCAAAGAAAGACACCAATAAGACACCTTATGAACTATGGTATGGATAAACACCAAATATGAGTTACTTTAGAATATTTGGAAGTCAATGTTATATATTAAAAGATGATAGAAATGGGAAACTTGACTCTAAAAGTGATGAAGGTATATGTCTTGGATATTCTACCAAAAGCAAAGCTTATCAATGTCTGAACAAATCATCTAACAAAATCATTGAAAGTGAAAATGTTAAAGTGGATGAATTTGCTGAGACAAATGATCAGAAAAGAAAAAAGGAACAAGAAGATTACAACAGATTTGTCAACATTGAAGAACCTGACACTTTTCCCAAGAAATAGTGTAATTCTACTAAGCAACAAAACAATGAAACCGAGTAACAGGCTGCACATAATAAGAATCCAAAAAATGATCACAATGCTGAACCAATCAATGATGGTGGAGGAGCACCTTAAGGTCTTCATGAAGATCTTGAAAATTTTGGCTTTTAGTTGGTCCTAGCCAACCACAAAGGTAATAGGGACTAAGGATAAATTCTAGGCATTTGTTTGTAAATATGAATTGTTTAGGTTTGTTTGTGTGGTGGTCCAAGAAGGTCCTAATAGTTTATTTTGCACTAGGTGACTAGGAAAGTCAAAGTTGGTCAACAAAGGCCAAAATCCCAAAAATGAAAGGAAAGGTGCTATTTTAGTGTTTTAGGATCCAATGTAATTGTTTTTGATTGAATTAGGCAAGTGAGGTTAGTGGAATGTCAAACTTGCAAAACTTGTAAAAGTTGCTCATGACAACTTTACCACTTTGCAAAGTTGTCATGGCAACATTTCCTAAAATCTAGGAAATAGCTTTAAATGTGTTCAAATCTAGACGTTAGGGTCTTAAAATGTAGGTATAACATATATAAGTTTAGACAACCCCTTATCTAGGGGTTAGACCTTAGACTGTACAGACTATGTTTTGGAAAGAGCAAGTTTTAGACTATTTTATGTAACATAGCCTTCATCCAGACCTTCAATGGATTGAATGGAATAATTTAATGCATTGAGACTTTGAGTTTTTTTATTTAGTTAAGCTTTGTGGAGTTAGTTTGGTACTTTTGTTCGTCATTTTGTAAATTCTTTAATTTTTGTTGGTTCGTTGTCTTGTCCAGAGTCAGTCATGTAAATATGGCTCCCACTTGAGTTCCCGTGGTTGAAATTAAATGGCCACTTCAATTCAAGTAGGGGACATTGTAAATATTTTAAATATGGATTTTGGAGTCTATGTGTGTAGGGGAGCTTATTTTACAACCAAGCCCTAGGCGAGTATAGGGGTATTATGGCTAGGAGTTTGGACAGTGCAGTGGCAAGAGAGCTTCCTAGATGGACTGGTTTGAGCCAATAAAATTGTGGAGAGTGTAGGGGAATGTTTCCTTGATATGTGTATTCCAAGAGAAGATCAGAGGAGGCCATTAGAGCATCTTTTGAGAGAAAATAAATGAGATTGGACTGCATGCCCTAGAAACCCTTAAAAATAGGGGTTTACTAGAAGTCCTATGTACAAACAACTTGGGGACTTAAAAACTAGAAATTCCTAGAGCCTAGGTTGAGCTCATAAAGAATCCATAGTCAATTTAGTGGGTTACTAAGGATAGTTGGGAAGAAATCTATGATTTCAGTTTCGAGGAGGCCTAATTGGGCTAAAAGGGCTACAAGGCCTAGAATCAAGAAAGATAAGAACTCGACGGAAAACCTTTGGAATAATCCATCAAAGTGGGTCAAAATTGGTTGAAATTGAAAAAGGAATGGTAAGGATACCTATTCCTATTACCAAGAGTAGTTTGGGAGTATGTAGGTTTGATTGAGTCTAAGGGTGCATAGTTGGATTGGGAAGGATATGAGAGTGATTTAAAGAGTGGTAGAGAGTTCTAAAAGAAGTATAGGACCATAGAAATGTCCTCTAGATAGGGTAGAGAAATCTATACACTAGGAAGACAAAAGAGTAGGTCTTGAGAAGAGAAAGAAATATCTTAGGAGTTAGAGATCCCCATCAAAGTGGTATGACAGCCATTAAAAGGCTTGGGAAGTGAATTGTGTATGAGAGAAGGAATTGATTCAATTGGATAAAGCACCATGGTGACCAATGCAGAGTTGGGAAGGGGATTTTCAAACTAACAAGTCAAGAATATACTTCTAGAACAAGCTACGGAAGAGATGAAGCAGAAGCTAGCAGAAGTTGCAGAAACTACAAACTAGGTGAAAGAATAGATAGTAGAGGATGAAGACAAAGAATAGATACAAGTTGAAGAGGAGGTAGAACCAAAACTAGACCCTCCATGAGCTGAGGAACCTTTCCTCAAATCCATAAAAGAACTAAGTGGTAAGGCATTAGAAGGCATCCCTGTATTCTCTAGCTGAATGGATGTAGAATCGGTGATGGAATGGATTGAGGGTATGAAAAATCACTTTGAGTATGATGGAATCACATAGGCACATAAAGAAAAGATAGCCAAATGAAGATTGAGGGGACAAGCATTAACTTGGTGGAAGTTCTTGTAGGAGGAAAGAGAAAGAGAAGGGAAGAAGAAAATAGCCAATTTGAAGGTTACGGTGGCTAAGGTAAAAGGAAATTATCTACCAGAGGATTATGATATATAATTGTATAAAGAGAGAGAAAATCTTAGACAAAGGGATTTAGATGTGGAATCCTACACCGGAGAATTCCAAAAATTATGCCTTAGGTCCAGAGTGCAAGAGATGGAAACCATCAACATGGCTAGGTATCTCAATGGACCTAGGTGGAACGTGCAAGAATATTTAATTCTATTTACCCTAACTTCTATCCATGGTTGTTTCTAATTGGCCCTTAAGGTGGAAGAAAAACTCATAAAGAAGAAAGATTAAAACTCTAGGACTAGAGGAAGAGGTAGAGAGAATAGATAAGGACATAGAGGGGGTTCTTCTGGTAGAAGCAATGATACTAGAGGTCAAGGAGAATCTAAGTTCATTGAGAAAAAAATTGAGTAAAACCATAGAGGAGGATATGGCAGAGGAATAAGTTTTCACAGTGGTGGAAGAGGTAGATTAGGTTATTTTGGAAGAAGCTCACATTTTTCTTCAGTAAAGAGTTATAATTGTGGGAAATTGGGTCACCCTTCCTATAGGTGTTCGGATAAGCTATCATCTTCAGAAGGAGAGAAGAAAATTACATATGTGAAAGAGGAAGATAGTACTAAACACTCTGAGGCAAGTCTTGATTCAGAAAAAGGAGAAAGCCTAATGCTTAGGAGTATTTTGATTAAAGAACCTACAAAGGATGAACACAAACAAAGAATGGCTCTTTTTAGGGTCAAGTGCAATATTATTGGCAAGGTGTATAGGGTCATAATAGACTCAGGGTTTACTGATAATGTGATATCAGAGGAAGTAGTGTAGAAGATAAAACTAAGGTACCCCATGTTTGTCCCTACAAAGTAACTTGGTTGAATAAGGGGAAAAACATACTAGTCAATGAACAAGTGTGGGTTGATTTCACCATAAGAAAGTATCAAGACAAGATACTTTGTGATGTGATACCAATAGATGCATGCCATCTTGATGCAGGAGCATCCTGGGTGTAAGGGAAATCTTGGATCACCCAAAAATATGTGTTTTTCTATTCAATAAGGGCTATTTTGTACAAAGCTTCTATTTTTGGAAACTTACTATTTTTAGTAAGTTGGTCGTTTGAACTTAGAATGTTCTAATTTTCCAGGTGAAGTTTCATCTTAGTCATATAAGAATGCCAGTTGAATTTAATTGCTAGACCATCTGTATTGGCGAAGCTATTAAGGATTTACTATTGAGATTTTAGGGTGCAAAACCTTTGAGCTCAATTTTTAGGACCTTAGAGGCTCCGGATCGAGGTCAAACCCCCAGTTGACTGCCGCTTCACAAGTCAGGCACTGTAGATCGCGATCTCCCCTTTCTGGAAAGTGGTATAATAGCCAATTGGAGCTACGGTTCAAAAGTTATGGCTTCTAGAAGTTGGGCTACCTAATCTCATATTTTGTAAATATTTAAAGCCGACCCTTTTGTAATAAAAGTGAAAAAATAATTAAATGCTAAGGGTAGTCTGCCTTAATGGATAGATTTCTAGAACCTTCTCTGGCGGTGGAAAATTGCCTATTTAAGGAAGGCTTGTGGTGTTTTCTAGGGAAGTTTTGGGTGGTTATTTGAGGCTTTGTCCTACAGATTATTGTAAGGCAAGCCCATGTGGCTTTTGATATTGTAATTCTGAAGTTTGTAATTCCACATTTGTGGAGCCAATAAGAAACCAATTTTCTATTCTTGCAAACTTTTGTTGTTTCTCTTTGTTTTTGTCATGTACTTGTGGTATTAAGGGGAGTCCCCTTCATCACATCTATTTCTTGGAAGACCATGGCAGTATCATAGAGAAGAAGTCCACCATGCTAAGGACAATAAGTAATCATTAAAGAAGAATGGAGTGACTTATAAAATTCAGTCTTCGATAGAAGAAGAGACAGTGGAGGGAAAAGACATCAATACTCTTTTAATGAGTGGAAAATAATTGCTCAAAGACATGAAGGAGGAAGAAGGAATTGGTTATGCTATCTTGATGAAAACAAAGGAGGTGGAGACACCCAATAAGACACATATGCTAGTAGAAGTCATATAGTTGTTGGATTATTTTAAGGACATCATTTGTGATGGGACAGCAGATACACTACCCCCACAAAGGGAAATCAGTCATCAGATTGATTTTGTTCCAGGGGTATCATTGCCAAACAAAGATTCCTACAAGATGACACTAGAGAAGAATAAATAGATTACAAGGAAAGTGCAAGTGTTATTAGATCAAGGTTTGATAAGAAAGAGCATTGGTCTATGTTTTTTTCCAGTGGTATTGTCTCCTAAAAAGGGAGGTAAGTAGAGAATGTGTACTGATTCTAGGGAAATAAATAGGATAACCATTAGATATAGGTTTTCTCTACCGAGGATAGAGGACTTAATGCATTTCTTAGTGGGTGCTAAATAATTATCAAAAAATGATCTGAAAAGTGGTTATTACCAGATTAGGATGAAAGAGGGAATGAGTGGTAATCATATTTTAAAACCACACAAGGGCTCTATGAGTTGTTAGTAATTCCCTTTGGGCTTACAAATGAACCTAGTACATTTATGAGGGTGATGAATGAGATCCTAAAAGACTATATAGGGGTGTTTGTGGTAGTATACCAAGATGATATTTTAATCTTTAGCAAAACAAAAGAAGAACACACGAAGCATTTATAAATTGTGTTGACAAAGCTCCAAGAAGAGAAGTTAACCATAAACCTTGAGAAGAGTAAATTGATGAAACAAGAAATAGTCTACCTCGGATTTATAGTATCCCAAGGTGACTTGAAGATGGATAAAAGCAAAGTTGAATCCATTTTTATTTTTCTTACTCATAAGAAAGGGACCAAAGTGAGAAGCTTCCATAGCTTGGCCCAGTTCTATAGGAAGTTTGTGAGAAGATTGAGTGAAATTTGTGCACCTATCTTAGATACCATAAAGGGGGGAGTCAAGACAAAGTTCATATGGTCAAGGGAAGCCAGCGAAGGTTTTGAAAGATTAAAAAAGGAAGTGGCTACTCAACCAGTACTCGTGTTACCACATTTTGAAAAATTATTCATTCTAGAATGTGATGCTAGCAACATAGCAATGGGTGCAGTCCTAAGTCAAGAAGGAAGACCATTAGCCTTATTTAGTTAAAGATTGAATGAGGCAAAGTCAAGGTATTCATACTATGACCTATAGCTTTATGATTTGGTGCAAGCTCTTAAGAAGTTGAGGAACTATTTGTTGCCAAAAGAATTTGTTGCATACACAGACAATCAAGCCTTAAGCTAGATAAATACACAAGAAAAGAGTAGTTTGAAGCATATAAAGTGGATAGAATATCTGCAATCATACACATTCACAATGACACATAAGAAGGGAGTGAACAACAAAGTTGCAGATGCACTTAGTAGGAGATTTATTATTGTCCACGAGATACAAATGTAGAGCATAGGATCTTTAGGAAGGAGATACAGATTTCTTAGAGATATACAAGGTATGCATTGATTTTGATAATCATTTTCATAGTGAATATGGAGACTATACATTGCAAAATGGGTTACATTTTAAAGGGAAGGAATTGTGTGTTCCTAGGGGTTCCATGATGGAGAACCTCATCCAAGAGAGGCACAATGGTAGTTTGAGTAGACATTTTGTGTTAAAAAAGACCCTAGACCTAGTGGAGAGATTCTATTGTTGGCCTAAGATGTAGAAGGATGTAAGGAAGTATGTTGAGCATTGTGGAGTATGTCAGAAGATATAGGGAAAATCATAAAATTTAGGTCTCTATCAGTCATTGCCCATCAAAAATAGACCATGGGAGTGCATAAGTATGGATTTCATAGTGGGGATACCTAGAACTCCAATTGTTTTGGATTGTGTATTTGTGGTAGTGGACAAATTCAGTAAGATGAGTCATTTTACCCCTTATAAAACCACTCATGATGCTAGTCATATAGCCCATGTTTTCTTCAAGGAGATTGTAAGGATAAATGGTTTTCCAATGAGCATAGTTGCAGACAGAGATGTGAAATTTATGGGACATTTTTGGAAGACCCTTTGGAAAAGGCTACGTACTAATTTGGCTCATATTTTTTCATATCATCCTCAAATGGATGGCCAAATAGAGGTAATTAACAGGGTTCTTGGGAAATTATTGAGGTGTTTAACCAAGGAGTATGGACAAGGATGGGAAAAAGTTATTCCTCAAGAAACATTTTCCTATAATGATAGTGCAAACAAGACTACTGGTAAGAGTCCATTTGAAAGTGTATATGGATTACATCCGAGATGTTTTTTTTTAACTTAGAGACCTAAAAGGTTATGAGGGGATCAATGGAGATGAAAATGATTTTTCTCAATCAATGAGAGAGGTCCATGATCAATTGAAGAAGACACTAATGGAAGCAAATTAGAAACTTAAAGCTAAGAAGGATGAAGGGAGAAGAGACTTACAGTTCTAGATAGGAGACTTGGTGATGGTGTTTTGGAAAAAAGCTAGGCTATAGAAGGGTATACCAAGAAAAATTCAAATGAAGAGGATTGGACCATGTAAGGTTTTGGCTAAATATGGCTCCAATTCCTACAAGCTAGATCTACCCAAGGATATGTCCATCTCTCTGATCTTCAATGTAAAGGACTTAATTTAGCAAGGGTCCAAAGATAGATGAGGAAAATTATAGTACAAAGGTGACTAAGGATGTGGTAGTACTCCAAGTACTTGATCAGATCAAGCCACAAGTTGAGATAATTTTGGATTCAAGAGTGAAGAAGAAGACTACGAGTAAGAATTACATGGAGGATCTAGGAAAATGTGAGAAATACCTGAGTGAGAGGATACTTGGATATCAAAGAGTGACTTAAACAAGTATGGCATTAGTTTGGAGTTTGTCACACCTTAGGTACCTTGAATTTCTTGTTACAAGGGAGAATGATGCAGGATCACCTTAAGGTCTTCATTAAGATATTGAAATTTTTGAATTGTAGGTGGTTCTAGCCAACCGCTAAGGTAATAAGGACTAAGGATAAAGTCCCAAGATGTGTTTGTAAATAGAAATTGTTTAGGTTTGTTTGTGTGGTGGTTCAAGAAGGTCCTAATAGTCTATTTTGCACTAGGTGACTAGGAATGTCAAAGTTTGTCAACAAAGGCCAAAATCCAAAAAATGAAGCGAAAGGTGATATTTTAGTGTTTTTAAGAGTTTTAGGATCCAATGGAGTGATTTTGGATAAAATTAGGAAAGTGACATTAGTGGAATGTCAACGTTGCTAAATTTGTAAAAGTTGCTCATGATAACTTTTCAACATTGAAAAGTTGTCATGACAACATTTCCTAAAATCTAGAAAATAGCTTTAAATGTGTTAAAATATAGACATTAGGGTCTGAACATGTAGGGATAACATATATAAGGTCAGAAAAACCCTAATCTAGGGGTTGGACTTTAGACTATATGGACTGTGTTTTTGAAAGTGCAAGTTTTAGACTATTTTCTGTAATAGAGACTTCATCCAGACCTTCAATAGACTAAATGGATTAATTTAATGCATTGAGACTTTGAGTTTTTTTATTTTGTTAAGCTTTGTGGAGTTGGTTTGGTATTGTGGTAATTTCCTTATTCATTTTGTAAATTCTTTAAGTTTTACTAGTTTGTTGTCTTGTGCAGAGCCAGTCATATAAATATGGCTCCCACTTGAGTTCTCGTTGTTGAAATTCAATGGCCACTTGGAATCATGTAGGGGACTTTGTAAATATTGTAAAGATGGTTTTTGGATTCTATGTGTGCAAAGAAACTATTTTTACAACCAATCCCTAGGTGATTACATGAGTATTCTAGCTATGAGTATTGGACAGTGTAGTGGCAAGAGAGCTTGTTAAATGGATTGGTTTGAGCCAATAAAAGGGTGGAAAGTGTAGGGGTATGTGTCCTTGATATTTTTATGCCAAGAGAATATCATAGGAGGCCATTAGAGCATCTCTTGAGAGAAAATTTCTATGTATGAACAACTTGGGGACTTAAAACCTAGAAAATCCTAGAGCCTAGGTTGACCTAATAAAGAATCCATAGTAAGTTTAGTGGGTTATTAAGGATAGTTGGGAGGAAATCCAATATTTCAGCTTATAGGAGGCCTAATTGGGATAAAAGGGCTACAAGGCCTACAATCATGAAACATAAGAACTTGATGGAATTTTTTTTTAAGAATTCATCAAAGTGGATAAAAATTGGTTGAAATTGAACAAGGAATGGTAAGGATACCTTTTCCTATTACCAAGAGTAGTTTGATAGCATGTAGGCTTGATTGATTCTAAGGGTGTGTAGTTGGATTGGGAAGGATATGAGAGTGATTTGAAGATTGGTTGAGAGTTCTAAAATAAGTAGAGGACCATAGAAATGTCCTATGCATAGGGTAGAGAAAGATACCCTAAGAAGACTAGGGATTAGGTCTTGAGAAGAGAAAGAATTCTCTTAGGAGTTAGAGGTCCCCATAAGATGAAAATCAAAATGATGGTCAAAATGATGATCAGAATGATGAACAAAGATCTGAACCTGTACTTGTTAAATATGTCAGAAGACAACATCCATAGGAATAGATCATTGGAGCAAAAAGAACTGGAATGAGAGTAAGAAGTAAGTAAATTAAAACTAGATGTTTGATTTGTGATTTTGAGTCTAAATCTATTAATAGTGCACTTGAGAATCAAGAATTGGTTAGTGCAATGAATGAGGAGATTGAATGGATTAAGAAGAATAAAACATGGATATTAGTACCTAGACCGAGTGACAAAAATGTCATTGGTATTAAATAGATATTTAGAAACAAACTGAATGAGAATGGAGAAATCACAAGGAACAAACTAAGATTGTAATACAAAGGGTATGCACAAAAAGAATGTATTGACTATGGAGAAACCTTTGTACCTGTTGCTAGACTAGACGGAGTAATAATTATACTTGCTTATGATACTTTTATAGGATTCAAAGTATACAAAATGGATGTTAAATGTTCATTTCTAAATGGAATCCTAGAAGATGAGGTATACATTGAACAGTCTAAAGGGCATGTTGATCCTAACAAAAGGAACATGGTATGTAAACTACACAAAGCCTTGTATGGATTGAAACAAGCATCGAGAGCATGGTATGAAAGAATCTACTCTTATCTCATTAGTATTGTATTTTTTAGAACAAGTGATAACATTACTCTATATTTGAAAGGATGATAAAGTTTTGATTGTTGAGATATTTGTTGATCATATCGTATTTGGAGGTAATGATATCCTATCAAAGTCATTTGATGATGAAATGAGAAAATAATTTGAAACATCTTAAGGGGTCATAAGATAGATTAATGTGTTTTACGACCCCGTAAGACCACTAAGATGTACTCTTAGGCTTCTTAAGGGGTTGTAAGGGTTCATAAGGGGTCGTAGGATTCATTAATGGGAGTTATGACCTCTTAAGACACCTTAGAACCCCTTAGGATCCCTAATAATACATATTAGGGGTCCTAGTACATATTAAGGGGTCTTAAGAGGTCACAAGAAACATTACTGTGTCTTAGGACCCCTAAGACTCTCTCTCTCTCTCTCTCTAGAATCTTTGGGGTCTTAAGGGATCGTAAGGGGTCATATGACACATTCGTATGTCTTAGACACCATAAGAACCCTTACGACCCCTAAGATGTACTCTTACGCTTCCTAAGGGATCATAAGGGATCATAGGAAACATTAATGGGTATTTGTTGTTGAAGAAAATTATTCAATTGTGTATTGTCATTGATGTTACACATGTATACACACTTATGTAGTGGTGTTACACAAATGTCTACATTCAGACCGAGCACAGTTGGTGAATTGAAAGAGCTTTTCAGTGTTGACCAAGACCAGTCGAGTATTGAAGATGTTCAGTGTTGACCGAGTCACTCAGACATTTCAGTCATGGTTGGGCATTAAAGAAACACAATATTCACTAAGTTGATTATTTTGTGTCAACTGAATAATATTGGTTTACATTTTATAATTAATTGGTTATAGGAGGCCGACTGAATTTTGATTTATCATTTAATTTAGAAGTGTATTCAAGCCGAATTGGCATGGCTTATCATCTATATGAAAGGTCAAGTTTGGATTGAATAAAGAAGAGAGAGTGTGGAAAAGTTGAAGGAAAGCAAAAGTGTGGAATTCTGTGATATGAAGAGTGAAGGCAAAATCAGATGCGATTCTGATGGAGTACAAAACACTCGGAGCTGCAATAGAATATTTGATCAGCAAGGATCCAATTATAGTTAGAACTATGATCTAAATTAGTAAAGACAGTTGCTTACACATATAGGTCAATTCATTGTTACTTTCTAACAATTGTAGCAGTGATCTCGAATCTCTTAATAGAGTAGACTTAACAGTCTTTTTTGTAAATCCTCTCACAAGCTAGCATTTCTATGTTGAAGTGTTAAAGACCTCTAACAAGGCCAGTCCTCACAGGGTGATTTAAATCCTTTAATAGGGTCACACCTAACAGTGTGTTTTGTAAAATTTAATAGGGTTGGCTGCTAACAGGGCTCACTTTAGAAAAGTGAAAAAAAATAACTAGTTACATTGTTTTTTTTCCCATTTTGGGTTTCCACATTAAATCTTGGTGTCACCTATGTATATTTTTTTTTTCATGCTTTATGTTTCTATACTTAATCATTGAAGTATAATTTCATTATCATAAAGATTTTTTTGACACCAAAGTTAGAGAAGAATATGTTAATTGACACAGTAATAGTGTTATATTGTTTAAGACATATAAGGGACAAGGGATTTGTTTTGGAGTAACTGATTCACCCCACCCCTCTAAATTACTTATCTCATTTCCAACACTTCTATGGGCCTTAAGATACCTTTTGACCTCTAAGATTTACTCGTTGGCTTCTTAAGGAGTTGTAAGGGTCATAAGGGGTTGAAGGACACTTTAATGGTTCCTAGAACCCCTTAAGAAACATAAAAACCCTTAACATGTGACTTAGGCTTCCGAAGGGGTTTTAAGGAGTCCTAAGTGGTAGCAAGATGCATTAATGTGTTTGAGGACCCCTTGAGAAAACTTATGACCTCTTAGGAATGATGACATGTAATTGATTGAATGTTTGATAATGTTAAGTTGAAGATAATGCAAGACATTAAATAAGTTAATGGTTTGTATTGTCATTGATATCAACTTGATATCATCTATACGGTCATGTATATAATGCCAAAGACTTTAGAGAATCAATGGAACAAAGATTATGCTTTTAGTAATGCATAAAAGTCAAGTATTTACTAAGTGATAGATAACACCGACAAAGTGCACACTATCGGTAAAGGAAAAGAACCACAGTCACAGTGATACCCGACGAGTAGAAGATAGTGTTGGCCGATGAAGAAAACTCACAGGATGCCCGAAGAGCTGAGAAAAGAGTTTTCCGATGAGTAAAAACCAATGATTCCTAACAGACGGAGATCTTGAAGTTGACTAGAGTCACACTGACAGAACTGGCAGTTGTCACTGAAAACTAACAATAGAGTTGACTGACAGAACAGAGAGTTCATAAAATGACAAAATATCTCGCTAGCAAGAGCTAAAGATAGACTTAAATGGTTGTTTTCATTATTTTATTTGAACAGAGTTAAATTATTGATTTAAATAAGATTTGTACAGTTGGCATAAATATAACTATGAGATAAATCAGGAGTTATGCTTTAAATCAGATTGGCTAGATTGTTTTTCATGCCAAGAATCAAGAATTAAGAATGAAGAAACAATGACTATTATGTCTATATATGAGACAAGCTTAACTCATTTCCACATCACATAAAGGGGATGAATAAAAAGAGGATGTTGAAGAGAAACTAATGAAGGATAACTTCATACAATCTTGATCAATCAAGCTAAAGGAGAGCTAAAGAATTCTACAGACACTGACAAATAGTGAAGCACAGTATCACAGAGCAGAAAGTGTGGGTCACAAAGAATTTAATTGATACATTGATCAAAGAAGTAATGTACTTAAATAGATATTAAAATCTTCAATTCAAGTTACATTAGAAATAGGTCATTATGTTTCAGTTTAACCATTGAAGCATCAAGTCTCTTAATAGAGCAGGACTTAACAATCTTCTATATATTGAGGTACATCCTAAGGAGTGCCAAAAAGGTTGATTCATGAAAGTATCATTGGAATTTCTAGATACCTATTGATAGTCTAGGAAGAAGGATGATTCAAGGATGGTAGCGAAATTTTCCTAAAGCCTATTAACAGTCTAAGAAGGAGGATGATTCAAGGATGGTACCAAATAGATACCCAATACTAAGTGACAACCTCTATGTATAAAATCCTCTAACAAGGTCACACCTAACAGTGTGTTTGTAACCTTTAACAGGGTTGGCTCCTAATAAGGATCACTTTAGAAGACTGAAAATATGGGGTACCAGTCCCAGTGGTTTTTTTCCCTTAACAAGGTTTCCACATTAAAATCCATGTATTATGTTTGTATGGTTTATTTCTTTACTATTTTACATTTCACATATGCATTTTTGGATTGATCGATATACTCTGCATATTTAATGAGTTTTGGTAAATAGTTATACTGCTTTTCAGTAATCAAGGAGAATAAGGTCAGAAAATGAAAACTGACAGACAGTTAAATCATTATTAATATTTCATGGCATACATCTTGTAAGGGACTTAATAATCTGAGATTTATTGATTGGTAGATAAGTTTAAAGATGAATTTTTGAAGCCTCTAATTCACCCCTCCTCTTAGTTATTACTAAAAATTGGTATCAGAACTTGTGTGCTTAGAAGGAAGGTTTCAAGACCTAAGTTAGGATCACAAGATGAATAGACAAGATGTGCCCAAGTTGAACAAAGACAACTTTGCTTCATGGAAAAGCAGGATAAGACTCCACTTATTAGGTATTGGTAATGATGTTACTCAATTCCTAGATACTGAATATGTGTTGCCTATAGGATCTTTGACAGTAGATCAATTGAGAGAGAAGCATGAGCATAACTGCATGGCTATAGAGCTTTCTTCCTCACTCTCCGATGTTGCATTTGAAGATGTCGAGGATTGCAAAACTACAAAGAAAATGTGGGACAAACTAAAGCTTGTACATGGAGGTGATACAAATGTTATCAGAGCCATGGCATAAATCCTTAGAGGAATATTTGATGATCTTAAAATGAAAGAAGGAGAAAACATCACACAGTACAACACAAGAATAAAAGTAGTCAATGCTATATGAGATGTTGGAGGCACACTTGAAGAGGAGATAGTGGTAAGTAAAATCTTAAGAACGTTATTGCCTGTATATGCTATTAGAGTTTCTACCATTCAAGAAATGAGAGTAGTAGAAAACAACACAGTTAATCTTGATAGTTTAATTGGTAGAATAATTTCATTTTAAATGAATAACTTTGACAATAGTGTCTTACCAAAGATAGAGTTTGCATTTAAGTCATTTATGAAAATAAGCAAATCCAGTCATAGATACTCATCTAGAAAAGACAGTGAAAGTGAAAGTGAAGAAGAAGATCTAGATGAAATAGAAGCACTTATGGCTAGAAGAGTGCAGAGTGGCAAAGGTAAATACAAAGGCAAGTTACCACTTGTATGCTTTAATTGTAAAGAGATTGGACACTTTTCTTTAAGATGTCCTAACAGAAGTAAAGATGACAGAAGTAATGATAGACCTTTTGAGAAGAAATCTGACAGAGGTGATAACAAAGATTATAGAGGTTATCAACAATCAGAAAGAAGAGATACCCAAGACTACATGGATAAAGGCAAGAAGGATAAATACCTAGCTGCTTGCAAAGATGATGATACTGACACCGAATCTAACGAAGACATCGAGATGGTATTTTTAGTTGTGAAGGATGACTCAGATGAAGATGAAAGGTATGTAGAAACTACACTCATATCTAAGGTTAGAAAGAATGACACTTGGATTATAGATAGTGGCTGCACTCACCACGTGACCGGTGACAAAGAAAAGTTTAACACTTTTGAGTATTACAATGGTGGTACAGTAAGAATGGGTAATGATACACCTTGTCCAATTGAAAGTACAGGAACTATAATGTTGAATAACCTGATTAAATATGAAAATTCTTATTGGGTAAAAGGATTGAATTATAATCTGTTGAGTGTTTCTCAGCTGAATAATTTAGGTCACAGAGTAGCATTTGAGAAAAAGAAGGCAAAGATCTTCAATGAATCAGGGAAATTGATTGGTACCGGTGAACAGACTAAAGGTAACTTATTCTGTCTAAATGATACTAACAACACTTTCTTAATGACTAGAAATGAAGACATATGGTTGTGGCGCAAAGTGTCATGTGAATTTTGACGGCATGATAAAAATAAGAAGAAGAAGAAGAAATGTAAGAGGCTTACCGATGATGACAAAGCCAGACAACATCATGTGCAAAAGTTGTCAAAAGGTAAAATGACAAAGTCTAGTTTCAAAAGTAAAACCCATACATCTGATGATATTCTAGAATTAGTCCATATTGATTTATGTTGAGCTATGAGGACAAAGAGCTATTATGGACAGATATTTTATTCTCTTTGTTGATGATTAATCTAGAATGATGACAATTATGTTTCTAAAAGATAAATCTCAAGCATTCAAGATGTTTAAAGGGTATAAGGCTATGGTAGAAAACCAAAGTGGTAAGGATTTGAAATGTTTGAGATCAAATAGAGGAGGAGAATTTATATCAGATGAATTCAGTAATTTTTGTAATGAGCATGGTATAAAAAGATAGGTTTCTGCACCAAGAACACCACAACAAAATGAAATTGCTAAGAGAAGGAATAGATCAATAGTTGATTGTGCAAGAAAACTGATGATAGAGAAAGACATCACCCAAATCTTCTGGAGGGAAGCTGTCAGCACTCATGTCTATACACTAAACAAAGTACAATTGAAGAAGGACACAAAGAAGACACCTTATGAGCTATGGTATGGTAAAACACCCAATTTAAGTTACTTCAAGATGTTTGGAAGTCAATGTTATGTCTTAAAGGATGATAGAAATGGAAATATTGATGCCAAAAGTGATGAAGGTATTTTTCTAGGGTATTCTACCAAAAGAAAATCTTTTAAATTTCTTATCAACGCCTCTAACAAAATAATTGAAAGTGCAAATGTAAAGATTGATGAATTTGCAAAAAATAATGAGCTGGAAAGCACAAAAGAACCAAAGGACTACAAAAAGTCTGTATATTATGAAGAACTCAACACTCTACCTGAGAAACAGTGCTTAATCCCATAACAATAGAATGTTGCAACCGACGGTAAAACTATTGTTACCGATGGTCAGGATAATAATCAAGATAATGTGCAAGGTAATGAAGAACATAATGAAGATCAAAATAATGATCAAGCTGATACACAAAGAGATGCACCTATAATTGCAAGATATGTAAGAAGGAACCATCCAGAGATCTAGATCATAGGAGATAAGAAAGCTGGTACAAAAAACAAGAAATTGAGTCTTTAAGCTCAAATTGTTTAATTTGTGTGTTTGAGCCAAAATCTATCAATGCTGCACTAGATAATAAAGAATGGATAAGTGTTATGAATGATGAGATTGAGCAGATTGAGAAGAAAAAAACATGGTCACTTGTGCCAAGACCATGTGAGAAGAATTTCATCAGTACAAAATGGATATTCAGGAATAAGCTGAATGAGAATGGAGAAGTCACAAGGAACAAAGAAAGATTAGTATGCAAAGGGTATGCACAAGAAGAAGGTATAGACTATGGAGAAACCTTTGCACCCATTTCTAGGCTAGAAGGAGTAAGAATACTACTTTCTTATTCTGCATACAAAGGATTCAAACTATATCAAATGGATGTCAAGTCAGCATTCCTAATTGGAATACTTGAAGAAGAGGGATACATTGAACAACCAGAAGGGTTTGTAGATCCAGAAAAGAGGAACATGGTATGTAGACTTCACAAAGCCTTGTATGGATTAAAACAAGATCCTATAGCATGGTATGAACAACTTCATTCCTATCTAATAAGTATTGGATTCATAAGGACTAGTGAAAACAATAATCTTTATTTAAAAGAAGATACTGATGCTAGCACTTTGATTGCTGAAATATTTGTTGATGACTCATATTTGGAGGCAATGATATGCTATGCAAATCATTTTCTAATGAGATGAGCAAAGAATCTGAGATTTTTATGTTTGGAGAGATCAATTTCTTTCTTGGTCTACATATCATTCAACAAAGTGAAGGTATTTTCATTACACAGTCCAAATACATCAAAGAGGTCCTAAAAATATTCAAGATGGAAGATTCCAAACTAGTTGAAACACCGATGGCTACTGGATGTAAGTTAACAAATGATGAAAAGACAACAAATGTAAATCAAACTTTGTACATATCAATGATTGGAAAACTCATGTATGTTGTATAGACTAGACCAGATATTGCACATGCAGTAGGAATTGGTGCTAGATTTTCTACTAACCCTGGGGATATGACTGCTGTGAAAAGAATCCTATGATATCTGAAGAATACTGAGAAATTTGGCTTATGGTATAGAAGAGAAGACAAATTTGAACTTAAGGTGTTTATCAATGCTTATTGGGCTGGAAATCTTGATGACCAGAAGAGCACAACTAGAGGATCATTCTTTATGGGTGACAGACTTGTCAACTGAATTAGCAAGAAGCAAGCATGCATCTCTTAGTCTACTGTAAAATAGAATATGTTGTTGCTGCTACAAACTGCTCAAATTTTGCATGGATCAAATAGTTGCTGGAAGGTATGCATATGAAGATCTCAGAACCAGTGATTATCTATTGTGATAAAACCAGTGCAATAAATATTTCCAAGAATCTAGTCATGCATTCCAAGACTAAATACATTGCAATCAAGTATCATTATTTAAGAGAACAAGTTCAAGAAAAAGATGTGATACTTGAGTATGTGCAATCAAAAGAACAATTAGCTGATATCTTCACCAAGCCACTGCCCAAGGATATGTTTGAGTACTTCAGAAAGAGACTAGGGGTCAAACCCTTTTCTACCAGTCAGTAAAAGACTGAAGGCTACATCAGCCTATATATTATTAGAATATCATTCATGTTGATGCAAGAAAAAAGATGAACTTCAAAGCTACATCTATATACAAAAATGTATATATCATAACCGAGCACCAGGGCATATTATTATATTGCTGATGGATAAGGGAAATTCAAGGAATATATTATAGATGAGAGAAAAGATCACTTGATATTAATGTCAGATATCTATGAGATATTTGTTTGGCATTGTTGTCAAAGGGAGAGAAAGTTTCCATATTATCACAGTCTTCAAAAAAAGAAGAAAGATTATCCATTATCAAATTACTCCAACAGGGAGATATTATATCCATAGGGAGAGTTGCTGACAAGAGACAGAGACATAACAGAAGAAGAACAGTCAAAAGAGAGACATTGACACAAGGAATGGATGCAACACATCAGAAGAAGAAATGCAGAGAGCTGCAAGAATCAAACCTAAGCTAACACAAATTATCAGTTATCAAACAAAGATTGGTAGTTTGATGAATTTCAATAAATTGTATTTCATATTGTATTAGAAATAGTATAGTATGATAATATAAGTTTGTTGCCATCAATGCCAAAGGGAGAGATTGATGACATGTAACTGATTGAATGTTTGATAATATTAAGTTGAAGATAATGCAATACATTAAATTAGTTAATGGTTTGTATTGTCATTGATGTCGACTTGATATCATATGTATGGTCATGTATATAATGCCAAAGACTTTAGAGAATCAATGGAACAAAGATTATGCTTTCAACAATGGATAAAAGTCAATTATTCACTAAGTGATAGTTTACACCAACAGAGTGCACAACATCGGTAAAGGAAAAGAACCAAAGTCACAATGATACCCGATGAGTAGAAGATAATGTTGCCCGATGAAGAAAAATCACAGGATGCCCAACGAGCTGAGAAGAGAATTGCCCGACGAGTAAAATCCAATGATGCGTGATGGACGGAGATCTTGAAGTTGGCTAGAGTCACACTGATGGAACTGGCAGTTGTTACCATTGACTAACTACAGAGTTGACCGAAAGAGAAAAGAGTTCAGAAAATTACAAAATATCTAGCTGGAAAGAGCTAAAGATAGACTTAGCTAGTTGTTTTATTTTTTTTATTCGACCAGAGTTAAGTGATTTATTTAAAGAAGATATTTAAAGTTGGCATAAAGATAACTATGAGATAAATTAGGAGTTATGGTTTAAATAAGATTGGCTAGATTTTTTTTCACGCCAAGAATCAAGAATCAAGAAACGGTGAATATCATGTCTATATAAGAGACAAGCTTAAATCATTTTTGCATCACATAAAGGGGATGAATAGAAAGAGGATGTTGAAGAGAAACTGATGAAGGATAACTTCATACAGTCCTGATCAATCAAGCTAAAGGAGAGCTACAAAATTTTGCAGACACTGACGAACAGTGAAGCACAACATCACAGAGCAGAAAGTGTGGAGCACAAAGAATTGAATTGATACAATGATCAGAGAGGTAATGTAGTTAAATAGATCTAAAAATATGCAAACCAAGTTGCATTAGAAATAGGTCATTATGTTTTAGTTTAACCATTGAAGCATCAAGTCTCTTAACAGGGCAGGACTTAACAGTCTTCTATATATTAAGGTACTTTCAAAGGAGTGCCAAAAAGGTTGATTCATGAATGTAGCATTGAACTTGCCAGATACCTATTGACTATTTCAGAAGAAGGCTGATTCAAGGATGGTAGCAAGATTTTCCTAAAACCTATTGACGGTCTAAGGAGGCTGATTAAAGGATGGTATCAAGTAGATGCCCAATTCTAAGTGAAAACCTCTATGTATAAAATTTTCTTACAAGGTCATACCTAGAATTGAGTTTGTAACCTTTAACAGGGTTGGCTCCTAACAGGGATTACTTCAGAAGAGTGAAAATTTGGGGTATCTGTTCCAGTGGTTTTTTTCCTTAACAGGGTTTCCATGTTAAAATCCATGTGTTATGTGTGTATAGTTTATAACTTTACTATTTTACATTTCAAATATGCATTTCTAGATTGATCGGTATACTCTGCATATTTTCTGAGTGTCGGTAAATAGTTATACTGCTTATCGGTAATCAAGGAGAATAAGTTCAGAAAAGGAAAACTAACAGATAGTTAAATCATTATTAATATTTCATGGCATGCATCTTGTAAGGTACTTAATAATCGGAGATTTATTGATTGGTGGATAAGTTTAAAGATAAGTTTTTGAAGCCATTGATTCAACCCCCCCCCTCTCAGTTAATACTAACAAGGAACCCTAAGAATAGATCATAGGGTTACAAGTACACATTAATGATTCTTAAGGGGTCAAAACACATATTAGTATGTCTTAAGACACCATAAGAACCCTTACGACCCCTAAGATGTACTGTTAGGATTCCTAATAGGTTGTAAGGTATCATAAGGGGTCATAGGACCCATTAATGGGTGCTAGGACCCATTAAGACACCTTACGACCCTTTAGGAACCCTAAGAATACATCTTAGGGGTCCTAGAATACATTAAGGTTTCTTAAGGGGTCATAGGACAGATTAATGTGCATTTACCCAGAAGACCCCTAAGATGTACTCTTAGGTTTCTAAAGGGGTCGTTAGGGGTCATAAGGGGTCATAAGATGTACTAATAGGTGTTATGACCCCTTAAGACACCTTAGTACCCCTTAGGAACCCTAGGAATACATATTAGGGGTCATAGTACATATTAAGGAGTCTTCAGGGGTCATATGACACATTACTATGTCATAGGACCTCTCTCTCTCTCTCTCTCTCTCTCTCTCTCTCTCTCTCTCTCTCTCTCTCTCTCTCTCTCT